>JASGAU010406444.1:4419-40475 GCA_030220045.1 Australoheros facetus
ACAGTGGTAGAGGTTGTGTTGCTCTTTTTCTTCTGTTTCCTGCTGCTTTTTTTACCCTTTATTTCCTCACTGCCATCTCTTTCACTTACACCTGACTTCTCCCCGTTCTCTCTGTGGCATCTTTTCCATCCATCAGTCAGCCAATCTCTCCATTTTTGGTCCCTCCATCATCTCCAAAAATCGCTTTTGGACAAACCATCAATCAGACATTTATCATTTTAATTTTCTCTCACTTTCCTTTGCCATCTTCTCCTTTTCTGCAACCATCATTTATTTGCACCATCAGGTATAAAAGATACACATAGTTATGCGTACGCACGCACGCACACACACACACACACGCACGCACACACACACACACACACACACACACACACACACACACACACACACACACACACACACATTCATGAGCTGTAACCTGGAACATCAACACTCTGGTGCCTGAAGTGGAGAGGCAGAGGGCCTGAAGTAAAATTGACAGTCTGGGGTTGAACCCCAATAATTCCTCCATCCTTCTCTTCATCCATCATTCCCAGCCTCCTCACACTCTCCATCAACTCCACACCTCCTCCATGCCCACCATTCCCCTCCTTTATCTCTCACACATACACACAGTGCACATTAATATGTGTAAACATTCTATCTATCTATCTATCTATCTATCTATCTATCTATCTATCTATCTATCTATCTATCTATCTATCTATCTATATATACACTGAATATGCATTCACACACAGTAGCAGGCTGTTTGCATCAGGTTGATAAATAGTAGTCAAGCTACAACTTAGCTTGGTGTTAAAAGTTGAAAGTCAGCATGAACCCAAACTTAACACACACATGCAGACACACATACACACGCACATGAAGAAACCAGTAGGGAAGTTGTTTGATTCGAGTGATAAATTATTCATCAGATGAAAAGTACTCATCCTAAAATGTCCCATGTGGTCCAATTTGCAGCTGAAATGTTTATTAATTGTTTGGTTGAGTTGAAACAGGAGCCTGATTGTGAACAAATCTTTCATCAGCTTGTGTTTGCCTTCATCATATCTGCTCGCTTAATTGCTGAAGCCCTGGTGAAAGAGCTGCGTGCTGCAGCTATCAGACTGCTGAAGACGATCAGAGACTGACACCTGATCTCTGAGGCCCCTTGTACACGAAATGATCCAGTAGAAATGGTTTCGTTTTTCTGTTTTTGTTTTCAAAAAGTAACACTTTCAGATGGAAACGTTTTAAAAATGATCACTGTTCACATGGAACTGCAAGAAATTGAAAATGCTGTAGTTCCCCTACCAGGCCACAAGTTGGCAGTGTGTGTATAGGAGTCACGCGTGCTAGTACTTCCTGTTTTCAAAAAGCAGCGTTTTAGCCATTTACATGGAGATGGAACAACTCTGAGGTCAGTGTTAATTTTGACAGTAAATTTTGATTTAGTTTTAGTCATAGTCTTTTAATGAAAATGTAATTTGGTTTTAGTCATAATTTAGTCATCTGAATAGTTTTTGTTTTAGTCGACGAATTATCGTAAGAATATAGTCGACTAAATCTACAGTCGATTCAGTCGACTAAAATATAAAGGGTGTAAAATGTAAATGCTTTTTCTTCAGTTCCCTTGAATTAGTCATTATACACACTTACACAAAATTAAACATTTATTCAAAGTTATGGAATATTATTGATGCTTGAAAGACCAATACACACACCTTGTTAACAATAACAGCATAACAATGAAATATTGATGAGTAGGCCTGCTCTGAAAAATTCACAGGCTAGTGTGGCCTTCCCGGGTTTAGATCAAATTTGTGCAACTGTGCAATTGATTGTTTTGCTAACTTTTCCCGCCCTCTCACAAAATTAAATCAGCTCTGATTGGATGCCGTCCCCGCCGAGCATTTTCGTCTCGTTTTCATTCGTTAACGAAAGTGTCAGTTAATTTTGTCATCATTTTCATCCTTTTAGATAGTTTTTATTTAGTTATTGTCTCGTTTTCGTCATGAAAAAAAGGGTCGTTGACAAAAACTATGACAAAAATAGTTCGTCAATGAAATTAACACCGTCTGAAACCCGGTTTCATACAGTGATACAGGGATGAGGGCAATGTCCATGGAAGAAGCTGGAGGGGGGACAGTGTTAAAAATCACAAACTGATTGAGGTGACTGTAGGTGGCCTGCTAAAGCTAACATTTATTTGGGCTGACATTTCTTTGGGTAGCATAGGATTTGAGCTGAAAGTGTGTTTTACATGTCAATAGAAAAAGACTAGTACACAGGAGGACATGCATCTTTACAACTCATATCTTTGGATAAAATAAATTAACAGCAAACATTCTAAAGATAAATCGGCTAACCATAGTAGCCTCAAATGGAGATGAGCAGGTAGCCTTATTTGGCCATATGCTGCCCTTTGTGTATTGTTAACAAGCTAAGCATATACAGTAAATGGAGAGTGGAGAAGTGGATTAAGCTGCAGGAGTGCCACTGTAATCCACTGTAATGGTTTTAAATTCATGGTGACTACTGCAGCAAAGGAGCAAACTTCAAAGGCAAAAAATGTTCCTAATTGGTTTAGATAAGCTGGATAAAATGTGCTCATAATCTCTGCTGTTTACTAGAACAAACAATAGTACTAAAAGGTCCTTCCTTCAAAAAAAAATCCTTTCACAATGGTCCTCTTTTTCTTCTTTATATATATGGCCAAGAACTCAATGCACCACTACACTTGCATGTGCTGACCGCTGGGTTAGGCCTCCCCTCGAGGTTGTTCTTTGCAGTGATTATGTGCTCTTAATTGCTGCCGACGGCACTCTTTAGCAAACAGCCTCTCCGGCGGTGTGTTGCCACTAAACTGAATGTGGATCAGGATAATTCACTGTTTAGACAGCAGCCGTTTGCAGTCACTTACTTTAGGAAACCCACCAGAGCTGAAACCAGTGAGCTGAGGAGCTTCTTGAGGACCGACCGAGCTAGAAAATAAAGTTGCTCACATTTCGTATTTAGTCACTGCTCAAAGATAAAACTGTGCGTGGAAGTGCTTCACAGTTCCTGTCGTTCAGTGGGGACTTGAAAACGCCATCGTTCTGATCTTTGATGGCTTTTAAAATCTGAATGCGACAGTGTTTCTGCGTCAGGTGCACAGCGGTGTATCCTTTGTGTGTGTGTGACTGATGAGACGAAGCGTGCTATTATGAGAATGTGAGCAATCAGACGTGAGCGTGGTGAGTGGAAAGACACACTGTGGCTGGGCTGAGTGTTTCTAGGTTTAATGTATGCATGCAGAATGTGTTACCCTGCTGTTGTCACTTTGGGTGACAGCGCCGGTTGATGGAGTTTGTTCCGCACGAGCGTTGGCAGCGACAGGCGGCTGTAGGTGTGTGAGCTCAGTTTCAGCTTTTACATAAAATTATGCACCCGTGTGTGCGGCTACCTACACATCTGTATGTGCATATGTGTGTTCTTATTTATGGATGCGTTCAGTGAGAGACTGCAGGCAGTGCAAAGAAGAAAATATTCAGTCTCTTTCATATTGCTCCAGTGGGAGTTTGCTGCAATACACACACGCACGCACACACACACACATCTGCAGCACCTTTTCATACCCAAATGCACCATGACTCAACCGACAGGACTCTTGTCACACAGAAACAGCAGCTGTGTGTTTCCACCTCGGCAGCAGAGAGGAGGTGATGAGTTCACCTCTCAGATAATCAATAATTCTCATTCACGTTCACCTCGATCGGGGGTCGTGATTAAAATAATCAGTTCTATTCAGGGTCACTTAACTTCCATACAGAAAATGTAATTATTCAAATTGTCCACCAGCTCGTGTAAATGTTTTACATCGACTTAACACTCTGGCCTTTTCCGTCAGGATAACTGGATGGAAAGGCCGCTGCCTTCCCATCCAGTTATCCTTCTGAGATGGAACATTTGCTGTTAAAATGTTTTTTTGTTGTTCAGCCTTGGTTGACTTCTAATGCAGAAATGCTGGGGCCAATGCAGATGCCTATTTTGGGGAATAAACAAATTATTAAAAAATTTGACATATCTGACCACATTTGTTACATATATCTCATAATATCTGAGAATTGACAGGGTTTATCATTGTTTGCTAACTGCTTACCCACCCTCGGTCTGCTCAGCGATGTGCTACACATGCTGCTACATAATGACAGAGTCTCCAAGTCTTCTGGACTGTTTGAGCAGCACGGACACCAACAGAGTCACAGAACAACAGTCAGGAAAGTCCACCTGAGGACACAAAATGATCACACAGCCGAACAATGGCTGAAGACTTGCTTCTAAAGTCTAGCACCACAGCAGTAATCGCTGAATGTAAAGTGAGACTGTGAGTGTTGAGATGACGGCATAAAAGCCAAGTAGCTAGGGAACAGGAGTTTATGATATAGAGTAGTGGGCTATGGCTATTTCCTGAAAGCTATGTGCAATGATTCAATAATTTCAACAAATATAAATTTGATTAAAAGATTTTGTATTTTATTGTTAAAAAAAAAAAAAAAGACATTCCATTGTGAAAATTAACTGTGGAAAAGCAGCGCTACCACTGACTGTCAGCAATCCATGGGTATTCTGTTGTGTGTTTTTCTATCCAGCTATGCTTTCACTGCACTGACAGTGTGTTTGGGATCATTGTCATGCTGAAAAGTAAAGCTGTTGCCAGTCAGATGCTTTTCAGATGGTATTGTATGGTGGATCAAAATCTGTTGGAACTTTTCTGTGTTCATCTTTTAACAAGATCTCCAACACTGCTGGCTGAAATGCAGCCCAAACCATCACAGAGCCTCCACCGTGTTTCCCAGATGGCTGTAGACTGTTCTCCTGACCTCCTCCGTACATACTGTCGATTATTTGAACCAAAAATTTCAAATTTGGATTCAAAGCTCCGTCAGACCTGCTGCTACTGATTTTCAGTCCAGTTCTCGTGTAACGTGCCAGACCTCAGCCTTTTCTCCCTGTTTCCCTTCATGACAGCCCCCCCCCTTCACTAAGAGCATTTCTGATGAGGCTTCAGTGAACGGTAGTTGATCAGCTGAAGGTTCGGATGCATCGCTCAGGTGCTGTGTCAGGTCTCTCCTGGACTTGTTGCTGTTTCTTAAGGACATGACATTCAGATCCTGTTGATCTGGTGTAGTGAGCTTTTTAGGCCTCACCTTTCTTCTTCTGCCCTCCACGCGTCCAGTTTCCTCAGATTTTTTAAGGACGCATTAAACACACGCCTGACATATGGCAAATTTTCAGCTAATAGCTCTTTAGGAATCATCTTGTTGTCAAACTCCGTTATCTTTGGCATTTTTCATAGATTCAACTAAAGACATAGAAACAAATGATGTATTTTGCAGCAGGCTGTGAGTAACAAAAAGCCCGAAGAAACAATTTAAAACTGGTTCTTTGCTAAATTGTCTATTGTGTGTAGACACAACACAGGTTCATCCCTTGAGTTTGGAGCCTTTTCATACATGAATGATTCATAGGTCAGAGTTCAGTCACTTATCAAACAAACATTCCTGTGAAAAGGGTCAGGTTCAAGGACTGGAGTGAAAAAGCAGCCAATGGCCAAAGAAGAACTTTGAAAGACCTTCAGGAAGCTGGAGAATTGTTGCTCAAGAGCACTTTAAAAAATTTTGGTTTACAGTGACTTGAGACATTTGCTTAGTAAATTTTCATCCTGGAATAATTCAGCAGGAATAATTGTGTCAACAATGGCCGGGAGTTCACAACCCAACTCGGGTCCACAGAGAAAGGTTTACAGTCTGAGCCCCATTTGGAAACACTTGGGTTTCACTGTGCTGATTGAATAGTGAAAAGGATAAATAATTCATGCAGTGCAACTCCTGCTTCATGCTGAGATAAAGATAATCACGGCCATGTTTTACAGCAGGGCTCGTTCATGGCATAGATTCAGTACGAGTTAACTTAATTATTCTTGTTTTTTTATACGGTTGTGGCAGTTTTTTTGATTTTTTTTATTCTTGCAATGCTCTTGCAGATGTGATGTAATTTTCAAACCTGTGTGTTTTTTCAAAACTAATAATCAAACAAGTCTTTGTTTGAATTTTTGACAGCAGTATAAGCAGTATGGGCCTGTTACAGATGAGCGTTCAGTTGAAAACATGTTTGTTTTTTTCCAACAATAATTTGATTGATGTAGCATCAATAATTCATCAAAAGAATAAATGTAAAGTGCTGTTTCCCTGGAAAGACAGACATTTATTCACACTCTGGGATATTCGGACCAACTTCATTCAATTTCTATTGGATTAAGATTTTCGGATGACCTGAGACAAAGACGGGGAGACAGATTCTAATAAAGCGACACAGAGAGGTAAAATGAGCAACCGAGTTTCAGCGGCAGAGGGAACAATCATGTTTGCACTCGAGTGGAAGGAAGCATGATCAAACCCCCGAGAAAAGGGATCTAGAAAGAAAGTTACCAGCATGTTGACTGACGCCCAGACTGCGTCAGACCATATCAGGACCTCAGCTCTGTGTCAGCAGCGCTTCCTGCATCCTCTCTCTCTGTGTGACTTTCACTGTATTAACCTGCATGATGCCAGGAGCCATACATCACCCTTCACCCTTCAGCCCGTCCTGCGCTCGGCTCATACGGGGTGGAGCATTCATCATGTCTTACACACCAAATGACATCAGCCAGCAACTCAGTCGCCGCTGTTTGAAAAGCCATTCGCACAACGAATATGGGCGCTGTCAGTCAGTGAGAATGAGCCATCACGGTTTATGCCAGGCGGGGTGGAAGAGATGTCAGGCCCCGCACTTTTATGTTGTAATTAAAGCGTGTGTGGGCATCCGTTCTACATGCAAAAGACATGACGTGTGGTACAGAGGGAGATAAAATGTTGGGTTTTAATTGGAGGCTTTCTCCTTTCAGTCAAAGTTTGTGGATGAACTGGAATAACAGAAAGAGGGTTTATGTATTCATTCAAAAAGACAGCTGGCACGAACCTGATCTTACACAAAGAGAGAGACTTAAGCAGGCCAGGAAATTGAAAACTTAGATGATCAAGATTATATTAAGTGGCAGTGAAAAAAAATGCCATCTATGAGCTAATATGAGACGGCGAGTGAGCTTCTCTGAATGCAGTGGCCAAAAAAAAAAGCTCACAGCATGCAGGTCTGCAGAGCATCCTGTGATGGACGGTTGTGCTCGCATGTTTTCTTGCCGCCAGTCACACGACTGAAAACTATAAATATATCTTTTGTGTTTACTGTAATAACAGAAGCTCAGAAATTAAATACGACATTTCTGTGAATGTGCTTTATGTTGTTGTGTTCATTATTCCAGACAGTTCAGTCAATACCTGCAAGGGCACGAGCTGGAGAACGCACACCTTTATGCAGCGTGCAGCGGTTTCCTGGGAACTGATTATAGTATGAAAGCATGTGCTTTGCAAAAAATGAAATCATGTAACTAAATTTAGGTCTGTCACAGGACGAAGGGTTGTCAGTCACAGAAGTGTCATATGCTCAAATCAGATGTGATGAATGAGTCTGACAGAAACAGCCGAGAAACCTCTGCATGTGGAGACTAACATTTCAGGCATGTGTTACTGTAAATATTAGAAAAAAATATCTCCCTCTTTGTTGATCCACTGCCGCTGACTGCAGCTGTGACAACAAAAAAATTTCAATAGCATCCTCTTTGTCTTTTCTTAACTGAGCGCCACAAATAAATAAATAGAGAGACGCTGTAGATTAATTTGAGGGAAAGGAACTAAAACAATGAATATCTGAGGAGAGTTTGAAAATGACTATGAAATGGAATTATATTGATGTGAGGACACTTATGTGATGCAATGTTTGTCAAAATTGGAATCCTCTTCTGATTCATACCTCATATGAACTCACAGACAGGGTGGACATATTTTAGATCCCTTCACTCTAACACAGATGTTTCACCTTGCACCTTGGTTTCCTGTCTCCTGCATTTGTTTCCTCTCCTGTGGTTGGTTACAAAGTGTGCACTCATTAAAAATATATGTTGTAAATTTTTACAAAACAGGTCTCAAGTTGTAGCATTAGTTATAAAAGCATACCTGAATATAGTATGTGGCAATTTCGAACTGCAGAGACTTGATGGTTTCTGTGCTATTCCCTTTTAAAATTGAATTTCCTGCACACACTATATGTCAAAACACTCCCACTTGTCTTTTAAATATAATAACATTTAGACCAGTTCTTTTAAAACCTGACATTTTAAGAATATGCTGTAAAAAGCATAATCCGCCCTTCAGTGCTGCTGCCCTAATTACATGTCAGAGGACTCCTACAGATGATGTTTTAACAAAACGAACACTTAGAGCCAAGTGGTTTGGCCCGGAGAGGCAGCCACCCTGAAAACCTTCTGAGGGAAAAAAGACTGAAGTAGATCTGAAGAAACGGACCCCACAGTCCGAACGCATCGACAGCTCCACACAGCGCAGCTCAGCCGCCGTGCTTTTAAAACGGCTCATTTTAAACAGCTTCTGCTTTCTACAAACTGCAGCTGTTTAAGCACAGACTGCTCAGTGTTTCAGTCAGAGTCAGATTCTATTGTGGGGATACAGTCTGTGCACTTGCTTTTTAAAGTGAGCTACCAGATGATTCGGTTTAAGGTTCTCCTCTACAAGCTACATGCAAAAAGTGCTGTTTGACAAATGAATAACTCATCAGCAAAATAAGTTGCTCCTCCAGGGAATCTCTGGGCTCCAACTCCACCATCTTGTTCTGTTCTGCAGCCTCAGTGAGGTCAGCATAGTGACTCATGAACCAGGTTTCCACTGGCTGCAGGTTCTGACAGACCTCCAGAGAAAAACAAGGACCCAACCACAGAGCAAGATGGTGCCGTTGGAGCAGGCTGACCAAGGGAGAAGATTTTACTTGGAGAAATATCTGAATAATATCAAGAACCATCAAACAGCAGCCGGTTCAGTGGGACAACAAAAATGTGAAAGGGGAAGATATAAATTTATTTCAGCAGCTCTTTTTTCTAATATTAACCGAGAGCATCATTTGACCGTCTGCCGGGGTCTGATCACGTTATGTAACAGTGGAACGTGTTCGGCGACCCCAAACCTTTCTGACTGTTGACCTTGGGCTGAAAGGCTGCAGGGAGCTGCTCGTTACGTTTGGCTGTCTACATATTACATCACATTAAAATCCAGCAGCACCTTCAAATCTCTACAGAGAGCTGAAATCTCAGAAGCGGGACAAAATTTTGCAGACTAAGGAATTATTTTAGCTTTGCATGATTTACATCACTGGTGCTCTTTACTGAGTAGCACTGATGAGGAAATGCAGACATTTGAAGTAATATATTGCTTTGTCACAGTCAACTTTACAGGAGAAATTAAACATGGGCAACGCGCTAAAAATGCTTTTGGTATCTAATCCCACTTTATAACAACTGCTTAAAGTTGTGCACGACTTCAGGCGTGGTTACTTTGAGTATCAGCTAGCTGTCTGCTAGGCTTTATCTCCACTAACTGGAGTCCCTGAACTGGACCTCTGGAGCTCATTTGTGCCTTCAGCGCCCTTTTGGACCATTTTTAGTGCAATTAACTGATGGATAATACAGCTGCTGTGCAGTTAATTGTACTAACAGACCTTCCAATAATCTGTACTCACAAAGTGTAGGATGCTGTAAAACGGCTCATGTTGTACTATGATCCGGGGGGTACAGACATTCTTGGATCCCAGATGGATCTCTCTCATTTTGATTTTCTGCCTGACTCGTTAGCATGCTGTCATTTTTCATTCCACTAAGTTGAGCCTCTTATGCTGCATTCCATTTTAAGTGGGAAGTCAGAAATCCTGAGCTCCAAGTTGGAACTTTTAACCGGATAGCCCCCTCAGGCAGTCGGAGAAGCTCCACCAAAACTGACTTCACAATCCAAGATGGCTGCAGCGCATGCAAACATCAGTCAAACTGTAAAACTGCAGTTGTGTATTTGTGAATAAGCCACACACAAACAGCACGGACCGAACTCTGTCAGTGAATGTGCTGCAGTGGTGTTTTTAAGTGCAAAAATCAGGTCTTGTGCCTTCTTGCTCGTGATGGATGAATGGCTGCACTTTGCTAGAGAGCAAAACAAAGGCTGTTTTTCCTTGTTTTAGTGACTCAGGAGTGACATCACTTGCAGGTCTGACATCCACCTTCCGCAGTAAATGGACCTCAGCATTAACCTCGCTTTTGCCTGCATTAACCTGTTTCTACTACAAGCCTCCGGGCGTATTTTTAGCCCCACACTACTGAAACTGACTGTGGTTATTTGCAGGTGACTACCCCAGCATTGTTCTTCACATGCTGGGGTTCATATTTAAGTGTAAATGCAGCAGCTGCGGCACTGGGCAGACACACTGGGACTGTAAGCCTCGGACTGAAGCTAAATGATCGTTGTTGTTTCTGCTGCCTCTTTGACTCAACAGAGAGAGTTTAAGTGGAGTAACATTTTTGTTCTAACATCTCAGTCACTGTGCTGATTTGAAGAAGCATACATTTTGACCCTCGGTGTGAACATGCTTTCTGTGCATATTTGTGTACTGTGATGTTGTGAAGTCTCTGGTTAAGGAGGCAAAATGTGTCAAAAATATTAGAGAAGGTTTGGAAATGTTCTTTGTGGGGGAAAAATGGAGGTTTGTCCTTAGGCTGAATCCCGAGAAGCAACACTCAGCTGGACATTTCCAGCGATTTTCTGTGGCTGTCATACGCTACAGGTGATGTTATGCAAGTTACTCTGCAGCTATAGAGCAGCATATTTTCTTGTCTCTACAGAGCTGCCTGAGTGAGTCAGCTCACTCTAATGGAGATGGGAAAAACAGTTTGTAGCAGCAGTCAGAATCATTTGCTTCTGTTTTCGTTAAACAGCTCAGTTCCTCGTGGTCCCTGTTTAATGATAATTCTAGTGTAGGTTGTGCTTCTGAGCACAGTTTGTACTCTGATATAATAAAGCCCGGTAATCACAATCATTTCAAACAATGCAGTGGCTCTGTGTTTTCCTGAAATTGAACTGTAATTATTATTCATACTCCACTTTCTTTTTGTGGCATCACGCACGCTCATTTATTTGCTTGTAATCACATCTCTTGTACATAATATTAAATTTATAGTTTCTGTGCAGTTTTCCACAAACCTAAATTAAAAAAATTAAAATGTTCTCCCTGGTCACACAGAATTAGGGGATTTTTTGTCTGCACAAAAGCAAAATCTGTGTTATACTCAACTGCGCTGACATGTGGGGTCCAGCTGCAGATGTAATGCTAATGCTAAGTGGCTGCCTAGTAATAAAAATAAAGTTAGATTCAACTCATTGTGCGCACAAGGCACACAACGAAATGATCGTTCCAGATCACTCATCCAGAGACGAGCATCTGCGGTCATGCAGCCAGAG
This sequence comes from Australoheros facetus, assembly GCA_030220045.1. Classification (NCBI taxonomy): domain Eukaryota; kingdom Metazoa; phylum Chordata; class Actinopteri; order Cichliformes; family Cichlidae; genus Australoheros; species Australoheros facetus. The sequence goes on from JASGAU010406444.1 coordinate 15,828, forward strand.
ACCGGCGCTACCGTTAGGCAATGTGGTTTAAGTGTCTTGCCCAAGGACACAACGCAGCGCAGGGACAGGGGCTTGAACCCGCAACCTTCCAGCTGCAAGGCAAGCGCCTACCCACTGCACCACTGCCACTATATAAGTCTGTTGAAAGAAAGCAAAATTCTCCTTACTGATAAATTTGAACTACTTCTGTCCCTGCATTTGTCTCTGAGTTCAGTTGCACCTGCAGTGCTGTGTGTACTCTTTATGTTGTGTGTGTGTGTGTGTGTGTGTGTGTGTGTGTGTGTGTGTGTATACAGCCAGTTCTCTTTGGATTCTAACTTACATTATGATGAATGTACGTCTGAAGCCTGCTAATTGGTATCAGTGTCGCTTGATTCAGCTCTTTGCACGGTCACAGGTTTGAGTGCTCAGTGGACTCTGGCAGTGTTGGAATCGGTTATCTTGTGTGTCAGTGAGCAAATAAGTGGTGAAATAAATGAAGGAGAAGTTTTGAAAACCTAAAGCAAGCTGTTCTAAGCAGTCTGAAAGCCGGCGCTGCTACCTTCAGGAAGCTTGAGTCGTAGAGGCTGCCGTTAGATGCAGAATGGTTTCAGTGTCAGCTGGATGTTTGGTCACGACCCCTTGGCATCACATTTGAACTGCAGTTCTTTAACACGAAGCCCTCATAGTGTATTAACACAAGCTACAGAACCACAACACCAGAAAACTGGCCTGTCTGCTCTTGTTGCCCAGTGTTGGCATGGCAGACGCTAAAAGACACTTTAATGGTAACAGCAGTAACAGATTGAGCACCAAATTAACTGGACCACCTAAATCCATACTCGCTCTCTCTGTCTGCCGACGGCCACTCTGTAAGCCTCACAACTGCACCATCGCTTACTGAGGGATGCTGTTGTTTTACCAATGTCATGGCAACAATCATATTTATAGAGACATGAAAGCGATCATCCTTCACCACACTAGTACATTTGTGCAGCCTGGCAGAGGGGGTCTAATGGATGGAATTAATGGAGCCCAGCCGGCTCCAAAGAGACATGAGTGGTCCTGATGCTCTCTGCCTCTATATATGAAGAGCAGTCAAGTAGTTAAGCGCTAAAGTCACCAAAACCTTCAGGTTTCCTCTTTACCTGCTTGAATTTCAAGTACTACAACCAACTAAAAGTAAAGTTTCAGCAGAATGGCTTCTGCTAATCACTAAATATGGTTACTTTTATTTCCTGAAGTCATATTTTTCAATCTGATTCAACTTTTCACATACATAAAATGTGTGAGCATTTAAAATTAAACATGTGCAACAAAAGCACTAGAAAGCACAGAGAATACCTCCAGTGATGAGCGTATATACAATATTTATCATTCAGTTCAAGTGCCAGTTTTCATTAACCCAATAACTGGATGTGTTCTACATTTCTCTCTACAAGATACACAAAAAGCTCAGCCAAATCTGACATATTTGGTGTATCGCCACAGCCTGGTGTTACGACCAAGTCTGACCTAAAACTGGAGACCGGAGACTGATGAACATGTCCTGATGCAGAGACCTATAAGAAATGTAATTTCATTCCAAGGTGTCCTTTGGTGATGGAGCTTTGATGCAGAGAGTGCAATCCTGTTTCAGAGAGCATTTCAAAGACTGCACCGGTGTTGGAGGATTCATGGTTGCAGCAGACAGGCTTGTGAGGATCCTGTCTCACTGCGACCTTTGTCTTTAGCACTCTTTTTTTTCCCACTTTTGCCCATTCTGTTTTGTTTCATTTTCACTCTGCTCAGGTTTAGACTACTTCATGGCATGCTGGTGAGGTGGGTAGCACTGTTGCCTCATGGTGAGAAGGTCCTGGGTTATGAGTGGAGTTTGCACGCTCTCCCTGTGCCTGCAGGTATTCTCTCTGGGTACTCTAGCTTCCTCCCACAGTCAAAAGTAATGGCTTCCAGGATAATGTATTATATGTTTTCTTTTTTTTTCTTTTCCTTTTTAAAAAAGAAAAAAAAATCTGCAAAACAGGAAGGAAAAAAGTTTTGGAAGGTGAAAGAAATTGATGCAAAATTGTTGCAAATTGGTTCCATTTGTTTTTTTTAAATATAAAAAACATTAAGTTTGACCTCCACAATGTTTCAGATAAAGTGGCTTCTGAGACATTTCTCCTCACAAACCAGAACCTTTGTGTGCCTGCTTTTACCTCGCTGCTGAGGAGCTGAGCTGAGTCTGACCCGAAGACTCAGATTCTTCCATCAGTAGCATCTTGTGCAGCTAAAGAGATTCTGAAATGCTTTGTCCTTTCTCTCACTTCAGCTCCCCTCAGAAACACTTGATTGGTCTGAGCATCAAAAACTAATACTTGGCAATCACAGAAAAAAGAAAAGAGTGAAGTTATTAGTTATTAATGAAGTTATTAGTTCTGTGCGGGAATTCTAAACAAACACGTTCTCCAGCTGTCACCTAAACTAAGCACATGCACACTCACATACCTCGCTGCTGACCCCTGAACCCTCGTTCAGGTTCAGAAGCGCTGGGATTCTTCATAGCAGAGGATCCACAGGCTGCTGGAAACATTCCTCTGGGATTTTTGTTCATTCTGACATGATAGCTTCAGTTTTGTGGGCTTCACTTTTATTATGCAAATGTCTTGTTCCCAGAGTCACTTTATTGGATTTAGACGTGGTGACAGTGAAGGCATGTTCACGTTTAAGAAAATAAAGTGAGATGATATGAGTGTGACATGGTGGGTTATCTGCTGCTGTTTGAAGATTGTTTACCGCGGCCATAAAGGAATAGACACGGTGTAGATTGATCCTCAGGGTGGTTTTCGTTGTGTAGTCTCCAGTGCTTCTTATACAGTAACTGTGAAATTATATACTGCATGGAGAAGAGTCAGATTTTAGACAGATCAGAAGAATCTCAGTGGTTAGCGCTGTCGCCTCACAGCAGGAAGGCCCCAGGTCGTCTGGTTGGCTCGGGCCTTTCTGTGTGGATTTCGCATGTTCTCCGAGCTCTCCTCCCACAGTCCAAAAGCATGCTGGTTAGGCTCATCAGTGATTCTACATTAACCACAGGTGTGCACGTGAACAGCTGCTTCTCTGTGTTAGCCACAGTCCAGGGTGTAAACTACCTCCTGCTCTGTGACAGCTGCGATAGGCACCACACCCCTCTGGTTACAATGTGCTGTTTTCACCACAGGAGGGAGCTGGTGCAAACATTCAGCAAAGATGGTGGAGACCAAAACAAAGCTAAAAGAAAGTGAATACTGAACAGATCTTCATCAGATGGATATAAACATCACTGCAAATAAACTCTGTAGTCATGAAGTCATTTTCATGATATGTGCCAAATACTGTATGTTAACAGTGTTTTTGCATTATGATGATGATGAAGTGTATTCCAGTATCAGTTTCATCTTATTTTTTTATGTTTTTTGCAGGTTAGTTTAAAAGCATAGTGGATTGATATGAAATCGTTATTTCTGCTCTAGGAGTTTAAGCTGGGAGTGCGATCAGGCAACTGTGTGTGTGCGTGTGTGTGTGCGCACCGCCGCAGAGTCCCATGTGGGGTTTCTTTGAGTACGACAGCACAGACAGAAGCGAGCGTCTTGTTGTGGATGATGAAAAAATGTGCGGAGCACTTCACAAGTGGAAAACCACCAACATCAAAGTCCACCTGAGAAACGCACAACGGCTACAGAAACCGCTCTGAATCTACGACATAACCTGACCTGCACCTCTGGAGAAATGTGACTACAGGTCGGGTCCACGCAGCCGCAACGTTCTGATTAACCTGTTCAGTCCTTGTGCGTTTCCGCCTACTTTTCACCGCATTGTTTGGCTTTATTAATCAGAGAATAACAATCAGGAATAATAATCAAAGCATGAATATAAGGACTCACAAATTTCAGCAAATTCCTGGAGGGAGACTGCTGGAACTGTCGGAATGGATGTGAAGGAATAAAGAAAGTGAAAAAACAGGGACAAATATGTTTGCAGCCAAAAAAACTGAGCACAGAGAGCGAGGACCAAAAGAAGTCCCAGCCGGCACTGCATATAAAACACCAGTACGACCACAAGGAAATTAATACACACAATCCAGCGACACATGCATAAATGCGGACATGAGGCTCGGCCACCTGATAAGTTGTGTACAGAGGCCGCAGAGACCCTGCAAGTCTAATTAGGAGCGTCTAACAGAGCAGCTCCAAAACAGAAGCAGCTTCAGGTGGTGAGAACATCAGGATGCAGCTGGATTTGACCTTTGACTCCTTCAAAGAGTTTGTTTTTGTCAGACACCACATGTAGCTGTTGTTAATCTGCTGCACTGACGCTGAACTTTATTGTAGAGTTTACTGTAGAATTTATTATAGAGTTTATCGGGTTTTTGGAGTTCATGTTTTTCTTTGTTTCTCCTTGTTGATATTCATGTGTGTCCTTAATATTACACACATTTAGCACGTAGTGCTGCTGTCTTGTTAACAGTTGGTTGTTAAATACAATTTTTAAACGGTATTTATTAAACGGTTTTTATTACACAATAGTCACTCTTCCACCTTGAATCTTACACCTGACAAAGTATGAAAAATTAAAACTAATGAAAACTAAACAAACTATTAAACCAAAAATAAAAACTAATAAAAAGAAGCAAATGCTCTCTGAAACTAACTAAAACTAACTGAATTAGAGAAAAAAGTAAAAACGAACTAAAACTAAACTATAATGTAAAATCCAAAACTATAATAACCCTGATCCCACATCAGTGCCTAAATTCCCAGCTGAACCCTCACAAATCAGCCCTTCATCTTTTTTCCCTTTCTCAGTTTTTCATTTTCCTGTGAGGATATGATGAACATGTGTTTTCTTCCCACTTTGTCTTTCTGCACAGAAACCTCATCACTCCTCCCACTCTCCATCCTCCTCTTAGGCTTCATGTGTTTCCTTGTTCTGTTTTGCTTGGTTTGTTCCCACTATGTTTTTTCCTGCTGTCATTTAAATGCTTTTATCAGCTGCAGTCACTCGTCGACTTGTTTTTGTGTGTGTGTGTGTGTGTGTGTGTGTGTGTGTGTGTGTGTGTGTGTGTAGGTGTGTGTGTGTGTGTGTGTGTGTGTGTGCGCGCACGCGTGTGAGGCTGGAAGAAGGTTGATTGTTTTCAATAATGATCTTTGTTGTTTTTATCTTTCCTGTACATTTTCTCTGTGATTTTTTTTCAGTTTGAAAATAAAGATTCTTGCTAATACTTGTATCCAGAATTTTAAAGACAAAGTAGCTGACGTGAAACCCTTGTACTGTACAAAGAGCATTTTTCCACAATCTTTAACACAGGAGAAGTTCTTGTTTATATTAATGTATTGCATTCATGCACAGCCTGTGTCTGCATTAGTGGCTGCAGGTGTAAATGCAGCAGAACATACGAGGATCTGAATCCAGTCATCCACCTTTGGAGTTGGTCATGCACTGAAAATGTAAAAGCAGAAGTTTAACAAAGCACCGATTGGAGGCAAACACAAAGTCATTTTAAAACCAAAGAAGTCATCCACTCCTGGCCAATAAGGAAGCATGCATGTCTCTGGAACTTCTGCATTGGCTTCACTTTTCAAAAGTGAAAGCTACAGCCATCCAGAAAACATGCTTTAGTTTTCCTGAACCAAGTAGCTTTGGTGTCTAAACTGATCCAAAACTAACCGATAGCCTCCAACATGTGACAGTAATTGTCACATGTTGGAGTTGAACCCTAATCTTCCTGACGAAAGTGTTGTATATGCCTCCTCCACCTCAAAGACCTCCTTTTATAGATGCCATAGATCTTTTTTTCATTAATTTCCCTCAAAATATAACTGAGAATATAATGTAGTTGAATGAGACTGCAATCTTTAGAAAACATATAAGCAAAGACTTCAGAAACATTTGTCTTTGTCATAATAGTATCTTCAGTTAATAACTATCCATGAAGCTTTTCACCAAAGCATCGGTTTCATATTAAATCTTCTTTAGACCTCCATTAAAACTCATACTCTCCAAAGCTGGAGTCACAACCTTTTTGAATTTGGAATTATTTAAATTGCATTAATACTAATAAAAATAAAAAAAAACCTGTCTTGTTGTTGTTGCAGATATCATCAGAACCTCCTCAATGTGGCTTCAAAATATATCATTATCAAGAATGCTGCATCCCTGAGCCTTCAGGGGGACTTTCCTGACCTGCCTGCCCATCCCCACTAACCATCGGAGACCCTCTGCCAATCAACACACAGAAAAGGGCTCATCTGGATACATTTTCACTCAAGATTTCCTGTTTACTGTGATGCAAACAGACTGACGTGGATGTAAAGAACTCACCGCTCTTTACGTTTTAATTCACGATGTTGATTCATAGGAGATGACATGTGGCTTTTCTTAACATGTAGTCACAACAACCTGAAGAAACCTCCTGAAAAACTTTCCTCCAAACAAACAGAGCAGCTGGATGAATGAACACACACTCCCATAACTGAAACAAAACACACACTTGAGAAGCTGAGCGAGGGTTTCGAAAGTGCTACCAGGTTATTATCAGCCACGGCGCTTCCTATTTTCATCTTTAATCTTTGTGTTCTGAGTAATCATCTTTTTAATTAATGGCGACGGCGGCATGAAATCTTCCCCGCCACCCTCCTCCGCACTCTCCTTTTCCGCCGGTGCCACCTGAAACCAATTAGCAACAGCAGATCTAGATGGGGATTAGACACGGGAAGAGCAGCAGCGATTAGATACAAATATAGAGACAGAAGAAGAGGGAAGGAGAACAAAACCAGAGCAAGACGAAGGCGGGGTTAAGAAGGAGTCCACTGTCCATTCTGGGTAATCGATAGAAGGGAGGCGCGGAGGGCGGGGAGGGAAGGGATATGGCCAGGTCAGGGTGTCAACCCACAGCAAAGATAACGACTAGGTGTGAGTCAGCAGGTAGAGTCGATTGTAGGTGCCCAGAGTCTTGACTGACAGGCAGTCCAGCTGCCCGGGACTCATTGTCATTCCCTGCACGGAGTGGGAGAGCAAGAGCAGAGACTCCTGGCCGGTCTCCACAATCAGGACCAATTAAGAGAATTTGATTATATGCCTTAATCTTGGCAGTCAGGTGGAAAAAGCAGACAGAAAGAGAAAGAGGAGGCAGAGCAGGTGCCACCGATACACACCATTATCTCCGTCCATCTCTAATTGAGTTTGTTTCTGCCCTCGCCGGGTGCTCGCCTCATCTACTCTGCAAACGAAATCTGTCGTCTTCAAGAGTTTTTCTCATGAGAAAAAGAGGAAACCAGAACAGAAAAATAAAGGGAAGCCCCCCGTTTTTGCTTTAAATGTTAATTCTCTACTTTCCTTTGTGGGAACAGCTGCAAACACATTTTCATTTGTGTCTCCCTTCAGAGATATATTCAATCCGGAGGACATTCCCCCCCCTCCCTCACCTCTTCCAAGCCCCTTTTCATCCCACCTTCCACATTCGTGTTCCCAGTACGGACACATCCTATCAAGACGTCTCCCTGCAGCTTTCACAATCTCCATATCAAGAGTGAGATAAAAGCAAACGAGGGGGGAAAGCAGCAAGGGACTGAATCCGTGGAGGACAAAGCAGAGACTTTATTTCCTCTTGTCAACCGTCCCCAAAGCTTCACTTCCTCTTTTTAAACTCCCTCCTCTCCCCGGGAGCTTTTTCCCAGCTCTCCTCCTGTGGATCGTACTCTCTTCGGTGACCGTCTATCCTGGACTCTGCCGAGATTAAACCGAACTCCGTCATCCGAGGGAATCCTTTGATATCGGCTCCTCGTGTCGTCCTCTTCATTCTGTGAGTACTTCCGTCGCTCACTCTGTGCTTTTCCTGGCCCTTCTACCGCTCTCCTTCCTTTGTCCCACACAGTTTTTTTACTTGAAGAATGCGATGGATGAAAACCATCAGTCACTCACAGTGTAATACAAAGCTTTTGCAGTTCGTAAGGTTCAGTTTTTCTTGAGACCCTTTAAATCATATGTCTTATTTAGCCCCACCTGTTGCTTTCCTGAGCTTGAACTTGGGGCCCATGCCTTTGGATCGTCCCTACGGGACTCAAATAATATCCTGTATCTTCTCACAAAATCACAGCCTTCACATTTTCATTCCAGGGCGTCAGATACTGCCATCATCACACGGCAACTTTGCCTTAATGCACCAACTGAGACAGTACAGGACGCTGACAGTTATTGAGCCTCTTTTAAAGAGCATCAGCATGCATAGTGCGCTGGTTAGAGCTGAGATGTGGGCCTGTGTCCGCTGACTGTATTTTTTGTTTTTTTTCATGTCCCTGGATGGTTAAGTGTTTTAGAAAAATGGAAGATTTCATGTACAAAATGAACATGTTAGCACGACTAACACAGGATAAGAAAGAAAAACTGTCATTTTCATTTCATTGCATCAGCAGGACTGTTTGCAGATTGCTATTATATATTACTCACATCATTCACTCTGTCAGCTTGAGTGGTTCTTAGTGCTGCTCACTGGCGTTCACACAAATAATTGACATCTCCCTACACTTCAGCTTGGTAGGGAGTCACTGGGTGGCTGACCCACCCGCTGATTCAGGAGCTGGTTGGACAGAAAATAATATGGTGTCAGCATCAGCGCTAAGCTTTATTATCACCCTGCACACAGCGCAGCCGAGCAGCGTTCCTTTCTCTTCAGGAAGCTTTCCAGCAGGTATGGCTGCCTGCTGGAAAGCCTCCTGAAAACAGCGCCTCACCTGTGAGTGCAACGGTTTCTTTACAATACACTGGGGTGTGTAAGAGGATGGTCTTATGAATGGATCTGCCCTGTGATTGATCTGTCCTCTCAGGCAGCTCCTGCTCAAAGCTCATTTCTATGAAGATAAACCTTCACACACATGATCACAGTGAACAAAGTCATCTTAAAGCTTTCTGATTTGAGTCTGTTGTTTTCTGGCAGCCATTAACACCAATCTGTGATCTGCGGCCTGAAACATTAAGCCTGTGCTGAAAAGCTGCAGTTCCTCTAAAGACCACTTGAGGCTTGCTCCAAAACTGAGTCAGTCTAATAGACTGATGTTAAAATGTCCAACTTTACAGAAGAAAGATGTTTGTGCGGTTGGAGCATTTTTAATATAATCATCTGACCAAGAATGTGGCTGCTTTGTGAATAATTGCACTAACAGGCCGTCCAAAATGTCTGTGCTCCAGTTTTGGTGGGTGAAATTCTTCGATTTTATTAGTCTGGAAGAGGGTTATTAACAGTGCTAGGTAGTGCTGGCTGATAACTTAGCATGTCACCCGCCAAATATGGTAATGTTTAGACTTTAAAATGAATCCAGAAACCCATTAATGTGCAGCACAGTGGCGATGGCTGTCTCACATTTACAGTCTGTGGTTAAAATCAGCAGCACTGATTTGGTTTCTGTGGTTGCAAACTGCCACAGCCTCTCATACTGATGTCTTCCTTGGCAGCCAGATTAAAGGTAAAGGTGATTTATGTTAAACTGTTCAAATACTGTAATGTTGTTGTGCTAGATTTCATTTTGACGGCAACAGTTAAAAGTTCAGATTTCCCACTATGTGATATTTCAACTTCATTCTAAACAGCTCATCAGTTCATAAAAACTTTCTATTTTTCTACTGAACATGTTGGACAATTCAACATCAAATTAATTTTAGTGAGTTCTAAGTGAAGAGCTCATTTTGATTCCACCTCCACTTTGACCTATGCTGAAGGAGAGAGTGGCTTCTGGGTGGCCTAATGCTGCATGCAGTGACTTTGTGCTGTTACAGAAACAAAGAGCATTTAGCACAAGCGTGACCCTGTGGAAGCTTTGTTTCTCTGCAGCTGCAGGTTTGCGGGTTCCTTCGATCATCTGAATTGTTGCTGCACACGACTCTCTCTTCTTTCAGTGCTGGATTCTACTGGAAAGCAGCACAGATTTTTACTTCTTTTGGTGCTTTGAATCGATTGTAGCCCGTGATCTTTCCATGCTGCTTTCCTTTGGTCTGTGTGATTAATCTTTTTTTCCTTGCATTTTGGAAGGTATGGCCTTGTTCTGGAATGTATCCACTCTTACAGGCACATAATGGAAAACCTGAGGTGGGGAGAGCAGCAGCAAAACCCTCATACATTACAGAGCAGGTGTCAAAGACAACAGATTTAATATCAAGTCAGACACCGCAGGGTAAGGGTTGGTTGCAAAGTGGCTTGCAGAAGCAAAGCGACTGTGAGTAAATCAGCTTAAATGGTTTAAACTACATAAGATTTGCGAATTGGATATCAGCTGAGCTGTCAGCTGATTTGAGCTGGCATTAAGATTAGCTGCCTGGATTAGCATGAAACCCATACTTTTTATCACTTATGTTTCCTGCTAATATAAGTTGACGTCCTCTGACTTGCTGTCGTTTCTGAAAGTCAGCACAGTCATCAAGAGACTTTCCAAGAGTCTGACTGTGAGCAAAGGCTGTCATCACGGGTCCACTGCAGGTTAAACGTGTCACCATCTTTTGCTGTCCTCGCTGCAAAATTAGAATCCACAAACTTACAAGTTACACAGATTTTAGTGGAATATGATGAAAACTATCATCAATAAAAGGAAAGGCAGCTCGTCTAATTACTGGATCAGACTGGTGGAAGGTGATTCTCAGAGATTTTGTCAGTTATGTCTGACTTTCACAAGAAACCTGCAGCTCACATACATGTGCCAGTTGATGGATGCGTCTGTACTGAAATCCATTACACAAAACACCAACTGAAAAAAACAGTTAACAGCAGTTTTAAAGGTTACTGATTAAAATAAGAGAATACATGAGAGTAAGACTGCATTCACTTAGCTAGAGGGTGTTTGGATTGTCGCATTCAAATGAAATGTATTTTTCTGAGCTAAATGCCTCTCAGCATAAGTATCCCACACAACTGTCTCCTTCAGTCTCACAGTAATCCAGTGACTGTTCAAGAGAACTGCTAATGGCTAATTCTGCACAATTGTAATGCTATTTTATTTAGGCTAAATGTAAACAAAATGGCTAAAAATGGGCTCACATCATTTCAACTGTCCTTGCTGCTTTCTGATTAGGGCTACGTCTTGGTTTCTGTTAAATGAGCCGAAACTTTCTACTTCCTTCATTTTCATACTAAAGTCAAATTTTACTTTAAAATACAAGGACGTGGCTCAGGACTAAATTAAATTACAGGTAGAGCAGCCACTTCACTGGAAAATAGGCCATAATTATTACTGGGAAGCTTTGAAATATGCAGGTCTACATATTTCAATCACCACACCTCATCTCCAGACAGATAGCCAGTTCCTTTGGGGATCAAGTTATTTCATTATTGTTTGTCTTCCCACCTTCCGTTCTCCTCCTTCTCTCCCTCTCCATCAGCTTCCCTCTGTCCATCTTTTCTAAATCTCTGTGTTATATATATACGGCATCCTAAATCTGCCTCCCTCCATCCTCCTCTTCCTCCCCTCAACATGTGTTGGAGTGCGTCATCGTAGGCGTTCGGTCAGGCACCGTGCTCCCTGCATTCAATCCTTCATATTTTTACGCGTGATAATAGTACATGAGACTCAGAAGTCATGGTCCTACGTAGGAAGAGTGGATCAGTGAGTCTTTATTCAGCTGGTGTACCCCTGCGTGCGTGTGGCTATGAAGCAAATATTTCTGTGTGTGTGTGAGGCACAGTGACGGGCTGCGAGTGTGTGTGTGTGATTTGAATTTTGATGTGAAATGATCGGGGAGAGATGTGTGTTGCAATGAGCTCCTGCACTGCTTGATTGGTTGATTATGGAGGACTGTGTTTCCCATACGCAGCCTGTTTCTAAAACCACACACAGCTTCTTTGTGTTTATCAGATTCTGTTGGACAGTTAAGTTTTGTTGCTTTAGTTCAGAGCTGGGATAATAACCTAGACCAGCGCTTTCTTCTTAAAGATGTGTTTTTAACCATATAAACCTGGTTTGGTTAATGCAGTAAAGTCTCAAAATGCCAAAAAATATTACTTGCGCACCGATGAATGAACAAATGTTGAACATATAGTTGTAACATCTGTAACATTTGTTTCATTGATATACTTGCAGATTTAAGAGAATGTTTGGAATATTTTTCTTTACATATTCACATGTGGATCTTTGTTCCATCAAAATTTGTACAAATATAGTCAAGAGATTAATGAAATTATGAATGCTTCTTCAATGAATCTATCAACATCTTGTATTTTTAAGCCTGTTGATCCACATGGATCTTGGGAAATTATTTGGATTATCTGGGATGTTGTTACTGTGAACACCTCTGTCTTTTAACAACTGGCCTTTGGCCTACTCGTGCGTGTGCTGTTGTTGGTCCTTCAGCAGCCACAGAGACGACTGAAGTTATGCTGGGTTGCATTTGCCTTGAAAATCGTATGTCCGAGCTGGGAGTGATGCCACTCCCGAGTTGAGTGCGTTCCAGCATTCGGAAAAGCAAGAAATAAACAGGATTTATTTTCCTCTTTCTTAAGGTAGAGCCATTCATGCGTTTGTTTTTCTTCTTTTTACATAAAAAATCCTCGCTGCAGCACGTTCATGGAGTGCTCTGCATATGACTTATTTAGTGAGTCACGCATACACAACAGTGGCAGTACAGGTGAACGGTTTTACTGTTTTACTGCAGTTCACTGCAGGTTGGTATTCTGTGTAAAATGTAGATAAAAACAGAATACGCACTGACCACAGAGCAGTTTCCCACTTTGCCTCAGTCCATTTCAAACGGGCTTTGGCCCAGAGTCGACGGTGGTGTTTCTGGATCACGTTCACACATGGCTTCTTCATGATGGAGCTTTAACCTGGATGTGTGGGTGATACGGTGAGCTGTGTTAATAGTCAGGGATCTCTGGAAGTGTTCCTGAGCCCATGCAGTGATTTCCATGTAGGCATGTGGCAATTCGCCATTACTGCCCAGCAGTGCTTTGGCGGGAGCCTTGTTTTGGATTTGGCTAACCGGGCATCTCAGGGTATTCTGCAATCACCGGACTTCTGTACACAAACTGATAACATTGTACACACCATCACTGACCTCCACATTTTTTTCAGGCTTTGATTTTGAGCTGCCGCTTTATACAATTTATCTTTAAAAGTTTGCATTAAAATAACTTACAAGACACCCTATGCAGCTTCCAAAGGTGAGTATTTTATGACTTCATATTTTGAGTCATTATTCTTTATGTTGCAGACAGCATTTGTGCCAATTTTTATGAGTAAATTCTGTCGGCTACCAGTCAACATTTTGAACCCGACACGACCTGGGTCAGGGTCAGTCACATCAATTAAGAATGATGTTTAATTAATTCATCAGTGAAATCATTTTTATCCATTTAGTCTAAAAAAAAAAACAAAAAAACTTTTGATCAACTTTCCAATGATACCAAGATCTTTAAAATTGAGCTAAAAATAAGGAAGTAAAGGAATTACCAACACCCAGAATCGCACCACCAACTTTTACTGACCAGGACTGAGTTCATTTTGCTCGATTACACTTACAGTAACAAGTAGTTCAGGTCAGTCAGTGGATCACAAACCCTGGCCCAAAATAATACTGCTGCTTTAATCTGTGTTGCTGAAACCATGGTGACATTTGTTTGTTTTCCTTTAATATTTCAGGATATGGAAAGTTGATGGATTCTCAGTTAAAATTGTATGAATATAATTAAGAGGAAATAATAGAATTATAAATACATCTGATATCAAAACCGTTATACAGACATTCCTTCCAATAAAGTTTCTTGATCCACATGGACTCAGCAGCACACACTGGTTCTGCCATATGGACTCGTATTAGAGGCTTTTTATTCTTTATTCTTTATACTGCTTTCACTTTCACAGTAAAGGATTGCAGCAGTGAGTGCCTGCAGGATGAAATGTTGTCTAGAGCAGAAGAACGAGGCGGCGGTGGTGAAAGGTGCAGTCAGAACATCTGAATCAACATTTTTTGGCAAAGTTTCAGCTTTTCTGTTTTGTAGTTATTGCTGTTGTTGGTACCAAGCCTTGTTTCTGTTGAAACTGATTACCGATGGAGCTGAGGCTTCAGAGCTTAAATTAATGCATCACAAGTTGGTATCCCCCCTCTCAAAATTACAAAGATTCCATGCTTCCACAATCTGAACCTTCGTGTCTGCTGGCAACACTGAACCTTCATATAACTGCAGAGGAGCGGACTTCAAAATCCCCGTGAAGTGCTTCACGGCGCACGAGCGGCAGCTTTTGGAGTGGCCCTCACAGGACTCTGACCCAAATACTACTGATACACTGCTGGGAAATCTCAAAACATGCTGCGCTTCAAAAAAGACCAAAAACATTTCAGAGCTTTATGTGATCACAAGAAGGCGCCTGGAAACTCCTTAAATCTGAAACAGAAAGGAGGGGAAACAGCCCAAACTGATCTGTACCTGGTTGACATTCACCAGGCAGCTGGAGAACCACTTAGGGGCAGGTTCAGGTTGAATTTTAGGCACAGCAAGCATAATTACAGGAGCTGGAAGATGTCGATCCATTTATCCATCCTAATTCTAACCAGGTCACCAGCAACCTGGTAAATACTAAGAGGTTAAGTGTGGGTTGTTGAGGGTTCCAAACTTCAGCACACAGCTGTATAAGCAGTTAAAAGCTGAAAATGCATTCTAAGGTCTTTTTCCGTTCGTCAAAGTGTTCTTGGTTATGTGAATGGCAAATTATTATAATTATTATTAGATATTCTGCTCTGTGCAGTTCACCGTAACTCACCTGGTGACTCATCCACATGCAGACTCATAAACAGCTGAAACTGTGCAGGAATATATTTAAACCAAATCTGGTTGAAATGGGGACATTTCTATAAAGCTTATAGGCTGTTTCCTTTGGCTATTAAACACACTATCATGGAGCGACTTTGACTTGGAACGTCTCCGCCTTTAAACTCGGTCACATCCATCCCCACTCTATTAGATGCCACAATCAGCTGGGGCTCCTAAAGAGCTTCTGTCTGGGGATGCTATTACCTGCAGTAAGTAATGGCGGAGGGAGATAACGATTATGGAGCCTCCATCATTTTTCCTCCGCTCCTTTCCCACACATACCACAGGCGGAGAGAGCTCAGTGGATGGAAGGTTTAAGGGGGTCAAACCTCCTCCGTCACTGTCTGAGCTGCGCACAGTTGATAATTGAGGCAGCTGTATTGATATCCTGCTCCACTGCAATGAAGGAAAATCACCTCTATTTACTGTTAATGGCTGTGGGAGATGGACACCTTTAACACTAAACAGGAAGCAGAATAGCTTCACTGCGAGTTCACTGAAAAAATTTGCTTCAAAAAGAAACAATGGAAATAAATATCAAAGGACATAAAACAGACTTTTATTTCCCGGTGCCACCAAAGAAGGTTGGCAAAGGTTGCTTTCCTCACAGAAGATGTTTTTTTTTTTTTTTTCTCATCTGCAAAGGCTGAACTGCAGAACCAATCAAAAACGTGACTTCGATGCTGCTGTCCAGCAGAAAGCTCGCATTTATTCTTCAGTGAAGAAATGATGTGGATGACGATAAAAACTGCAACCTCACCAGTCTGGCATTGAGACTTTTCTGAATTCATTTATTCATGCAGGGTTCTTAATTTAACCCTGGCACATTGAACTATTTGACATTTAATATTTCACAGACTTCATGGTGTGATTTTTAGCTCTTTCTGCTGTCTCAGATTTTCTCAGACTGCATTGGACTTTCAGAAGCGCTCAACTTTTCGTTGAGCTGTTTGAAAACCTTTCCCACTGTTTTTCTGACAGGAGATATTTTTTTTTGGACATTATACATATACAAATGTAGGCTCATGTTACCCACCTAAAAGGGGCTTTTATTTTGGCAGTTTAGCTTTTTGATTGTTTACTTTTGGTCATTTATTCTCTCTTAAAGATCTCTCACTATTATAATTGGAATCATTAGAAACATTGAATCTTAAAGGTACAGTGTGTAAAATCTCAGTAGCAGATTGCAGTTAACAGAATTCTGTTTTTTTTTTTACACCTAATTTAAGTGCTATACGTGCTATATGACGAACACAGAACAAAAACATTTCTACTACTGTATGTGTATAAAATTATTTTCATACAGACTATATTTTAACATATTTAAATAATATCGCCACATAGCAGTAAATCAGGAATATGTCAGCTAAATATTTTCTGATAGTTTGGATGTGTAATAGAGAAAAGGTTTTCTTTTATCTACCTTGTCTGTGATTAATAAGTGAATTTGTTTTCCCATAGATTTATTTCAGACCTTATGCCTTATTTTTGTTTTATTAATAATTTCTGCTTTGGAAAAAACTTTTATTATTGAAATGATAAATGATTTTTTTCTTCTCCTTCTTCTTTGTTATAAATGAGTCTTAACTGAATTTTTTCTTTAGGCATTTTTCTTTTTTAGTTGTTACTTTAATAAGGTTAAATATTCCTGCCCTGTGTGGTGCCTGTGGATTATTCTGATGCTGATCGTTGCTGTAATGCTGTTAAACAGACATTAGATTTCGTGCTCCTGGGTCGATGTTTTAAAAAGGTCGGCTTCATAGCTCAAACGAGCAAAGAAATGAGATCAAATTTGACATGGATCCGTTTTTTTTTTTCCATGAAAATGTAATGTCTCAGTTATGACCAGGGTTGAATTATTCATAGAGATGCACATAAATCTGAAGGGGCTCTAATGTTTGTTGTCTCCTGTTGGACGAACGTATGTTGCCTGATCGGTTCAGTGGAGCTGAAGCAGTGAGGATGCTGTGAATCCCCCTGTGCTCGCTGAGGAGTGGTAGAGTTTTACAGGCCACACATTTGCATTCAGCTTCTCTTCATACATTTTTTTTTCTTTTATTATGCTCTATATTAGTGTATTTGTGTACTACAGTCCTTCAATTAATTCCAGAGAAAAGCATCTTCTACAGGGGTTATTGGATTTCACTGGAGCTAATCTTGGTATTTATGTACTACATCTTAACTTCTGTGGTTCATCTATTGCCTCCCCAGGAAGGTCTATGCCAGGGTGGTGGAAAGGAGAGTTCGTCCTTTAGTAGAAGCTCAGGTTCAAGAGGAACAATGCAGTTGTCCTCCTGTTTGCAGAACGCTGGACCAGCTCTTTATCCTCTCAAGGATATTCGAGTTTGTGTTCGAGTTTGCTCATCCACTCTACATGTGTTTTAGCATTTAACCCGGAGAAGGCATTTGACTGTGTCCCTCAGTGTAGGGGGCGCTGCAGGAGTCTTTGTTACAGGCCATTCAGTCCCTGTACAACTGCAGCAAGTGCTTGCAATAAGTCAGGCTTGTTTCCGGTGGGTGTTGGACTCACCTTTTCTGTTCATAACTTTTATGGACAGAATTGCTAGGTGTAGCCAAGCGATGTAAGGCTTCTGCCTTTGTGGCCTCAGAATCTCATTTCTGCTTTTTTGTGGATGTGGTTCTGTTGGCTTCATCAGGTGGCGTCCAGCTCACACCGGAGCAGTCTGCAGGCGAGTGTGAAGCAATGGGTATGAGAATTACGTCTGTGGCCACGTCTCTACTTATAGCCACCAGTAGCCTCAAGTTGCTATTCATTTGTCCTACTCACCAAATAGCCATTTGAAACAGCAGCTTACTTCTTTTTAGTTTTTGTCATGAGCCAGCAATGGGTCCTGATAATTGTTAAACTACAGCGTACACTAGTAGTCCTCACCAGTTAGCAGTGATAACCTTTAGGCTTAATCCATAACTGCTTGTCACCAGCAGTCTATGTCCTGTAGCCACCACAAGTAGCCGGTTTCCACAATTGAAGCAGTTATTCTGGTACTACTACTACTAGTACTCTACTCTAATAAAGACTGTAGTGAAGACTTATGGTATTCCCCAGCCTATAGTTGGTGCCCCTAGTAGCCACAAGTATTTTCCAGCAGTCATTGATTGTCCCTCAAATGAAGATTGTAATAATTTTCGTTCTTTCTTGGTAGAAACAAAATCAGTAATGTTAGTACTAATATTTCCTGCTCTAGCTCAGCCTTTTATTATCGAAAGTTTTTCCCTTATTTCTTTACCTGAGCCGGAAAAATTAATTGGCTCAATGAAAGCATCTTCCTTTTGTCTCGACATTTACCTGCATCTCCATTCAAAAATATCTTTTGTTACACCAGTCCTTCTGTGCTCACTATAATTAATTCATTCACCCACTCTAAAAAAAATCCAAGCTTGACCCTTCCATTTTCAGTAGCTACAGACCAATTTCAATTTTATTGCTAAAATCTTAGAAAAGGCTCTAGCTAAGCAGTTTACATCCATCTTAGACAAATACAGTATTCTTCATTAAATTCAGTCTTTCATAGAGTTCATTCTACAGAAACAGCTTTTTTTAAAGTGTTCAGTGACATTTTGATGCAAAGTGATGCAGGAGAAGGTTTTATTTTGCTTCTGCTTTTGATACTGCTGACCGTCCCATTTTGCTTGACAGGCTGAGATACTGGAAGGGTGTGTCTGGCTCTGCTTTGGAGTGGTTTACATCATATCTATCTGAACAATGGTTTTCTGGCTGTTTCTAAATACAGGTCCTCTTCCACTTCTCTTACCTATGGTGTACCACAAGATTAAGTTTTGGGGTCCTTATTATTTGTCCCATCTACAGCACATTCTCAGCACCTTTTAAGGACATATATTATCACTGCTATGCAGATGACATTGAGTTATATTTCTAGTTTAAGATCATAGATCATGAATAGGTGCTTAAACGCCATTAAAAGTTGGACGGCTGATAACTTCCTCCAACTTAATGAAGACAAACATGAAGTCCTTGTTTGTAGCTTGTTATTTGTGCCTGCAATAATGGAAACTCTTGGTCCCCTTGCCACATTTGCTAAGTCTTCAATTAGGAACTTTGGGGTAACTTTTGGCTCTGCCTTCGCTCTGGATGTCCATGTCAACCCTCTGGTTCGCTCTTGTTTTTACGATTACCATTTACTATGAAATATGGTATATGGTTAAGGTTTTTTGGCTTGGTGATGTATTGGTTTTCAACTTGTATGTCATCGTGTCCATTTCTAAACACTTCACTGCTTGATGATGGAGACACTGATCATGTGATCAGTGTGTGGGGTGAGCACTGATGCCTGAACATTATGTTTCAGGCATTTCTTTTACATTTGTCTGTGTGTGTGGAGTGCATTACAGCAGCTTCCCCCTGTTCACATAACTAAATATGGATGCATGAAACACACTGAATCTTCCTGGGGGCGCAGAGCTCTTAACTTTACTTCAGGTAGGAAGGAAAATGAAAACGACGAGACTTCAGAATATGAAGTGTAAAATAAAGCAGCTCCAGCTCAATATATGTATTGTTTTTCAGAAGAATGAGCTGGTGCTCTCCTGTTACTGTATTCAGTAACAGTATTCACTTGTTTGCAGTTTTACCAATCTTGGCAATAATTTGTATTATAACTATTATATTTATGTTTGCTGAAATACACAAATTACTTCCTGTATTGAATTTAGTATCAAAATTCTTGGAAATTCTTTGGTAACCTATAGGTATTGACTACCAAAAAGTACATTGATATTTGTTTCCCATGCAAGACATAGCTGTAATAGAAACACCTTCCTTTCACTCACCTCGAGGACAGTCAGATATCTCTCAATCCAAAACCTTTCCCAACCTCTGCTTTTTTTTTTTCTTTTCAGTACAGACTCTACTGCAGTACAAAATGATACCTGCCATGCATATTTGTCATTACATAACAATGTATTTTAACAGTAAAGGAAGGCTCATGCAGGATTTGTATTGTTGTTTGACACCAAGATAAGATTTGTGCTGCTTCCTGAATGTCAAATACTGAAGAAATCTGGCAAAAACAACCACCATGTAGTTTCTCCAGTCTTTCTAGCCTTCACTTAGTCCAGAGCTTTGTATGGTGATAAGAAGAAGGCGATATCTACCCATCCGCCAGTCCTCCTCATGACTGACTGATGGATCTTTTACATTTTTTGCTGTAGTTTTCATAAATGCACCAAAACCAGCATTTTCATACCATTTCCTGTTCTAGTTGCAGACTCTTGGAAAAGAGGCAGCAGAATTACGGGAAGTCCATCTAAAAGTGACGGGATGATAATTAATGGGCTTTCATGTGAAGGACTGCAGGAAAGTCCTTTAAAAGCTTAAGCAGACAAGAAACTCTCAGAGTTCCCCCAACTTTTCAGATAATTGTTTCAGAGCAATCGATGCTAACTAGCAGTGAGGAATGAGCTGTGATTATTCAGATGCTGCAGAGTCGCCATAGACATTAAGACTGCAGCTCAAACCCTGGGTACGGTTGTGTTACCAATGGCAAAAAAAAAAATCAATTAGCGAGTCTTGCTGATGCTTCAAAGCTGCAGCCTGCAGTTCCACCAAACCAGGAAAGTCACATGACATGGGTCAGTTATCATCTCTACATCATGGAAAGTAACAGCAGACTGTGATTAGTCTCCCAGGGGATTGTGGGTAATTGTGCTGGGGCAAATGTGTTAATGAACAGGACTCACAGCACATGGATACACTAACAACACAGATTCTGCTTTATAGGACCACAAATAACCTGCAGTTTTTACATTTCTGAAAGCTACATTTTATTTATTATTATTGGTAGAAAACATCCAGGGAAGATGGCAGATTGCAAAACCTTTTTCTCTCTAAAATGACTAATAAACATAAACAATAGAAAACAGTAGAATGTAAAAAGTATTTGAAGGAATACATTTTTTAAAAATGCACAGCCTGTTATGTCATTTGTTTGTTTGTCTTTTTCTTGTTTTTATGTTTTTCTCACTGGACTTCTGCATTTGACCTTTAACCCTGAGAGGTATACATTAAGATAAATAAGTTCTCTAACTTTAAACCTTAACCTTCTACTTTCAAAATATGTTTTTAGACCTTAGATGGTTAAATATTATTAACCTATGTTGCCATAATTAAGGCTGCATCCTGGAGATTGAGTCGCACATTTCTGTAAAGCTGACAGTGACGGGAAAATGAAACGTGGATTATCTGAATGCAGCAGCATGGGATCCAAACAGGATCTGGGATCTGTCAGTCTGATCAGCTTTGAAGGATTTTTTAGTGATCAAATCTCAGCAGTTTTCTTTTTCTTTTACAGAAAGAGATTTTGTTAAAAAAGAAACAACTTTACTTGAGGACACTGAGATCTCGGACATTGAAAAGCTGTTTTTTTTTTTATGTCCTAAGTCTGATTCATTAATAACTCTGGCTCAGACCTGGGGAGAAGAACTGGATACCGAGATTACAGAAGAAATGTGGAGCAGTATTTGGAACTCTGCCAGAAAAATTTCTATCTGTAATCGTTCCTGGGCTTTACAACTTAAATTACTGCATAGATCGCACTTGGCCCCAAACCGGGTTTAAACCAGGTTCCTCTCCATAGTGCCCTAAATGTAAAATACATGAAGGTAACCTCGCACACTGTCTCTGGTCATGTCCTAAGATCCAAGAATATTGGGAATCCATTCTGGTCGAAATTAGGAAAATTTTTTAAATTAATACCAGTCTCGATCCAGTGTCTCTTCTCCTCAGTCTACCGAGTAAATATATTAAGAACAAAAACAAGAGTAAGTTGTATAAAATTTTAACTTACTGTTCTCGGATGAATATTTTACTGCAATGGATTTCGAATAAGTCGCCTTCTGTTTTTGGGTGGAGGAACCTTATTTTGGAATACATCCCACTTGACTTTTTAACATGCCTTGTCCACTCTAAGACTGACATCTTTGGTTGTATATGGAAACCCTTCCTGGACTATACTGAAGAACATGTGTCTACCATCTTGTCTCGAGCATTTATTACCTCTTAAGGTTTGGACTTAAAAAATGATGGAAAAATATGCAAGCCCCCCCTAAATTTTTTATTTATTTTTAATGTATTTATTTATTTTTCTTTTCCATTCTTTTTTTTTTTTTTAATAATTATAATTTTTTTTTCTATACAATGTACTGCTGAGCTTATGGGTTGTATTTTGTTCTAAAAA
The DNA here is from genome assembly GCA_030220045.1 of Australoheros facetus. Lineage (NCBI taxonomy): Eukaryota > Metazoa > Chordata > Actinopteri > Cichliformes > Cichlidae > Australoheros > Australoheros facetus. The sequence continues at coordinate 37,821 of JASGAU010406444.1, forward strand.
TTAATAAATATATTTGGAATAATAAAGATTTGGACACAAAAAAAGAAACATGTTTGAATTAATTCTGAACACAGCAACACTTTCACTTTTTAGCATGTTTTACAGCTAGGCTGCATTTCTGTGCATACACACAAGTCCCTTTCAGATGACTTTCAGATGACTTGCACTGTGTACTCTACAACTTCACCACATGTACTGGACGCAGCCTGAACTATGGTGCATGGCATCAAGTGTCCGTAGTGAAAACACACGAGTTCTTTTAGCCACACCAGCACAATCTTCACTCACCACCAGCACTCTTTGCCTCTGATCTTGTCCACTTCCCAAAAATGGAATCAAATTGAAGGATTTTGAGGAGATCCAGCACACATTACGGTGGCACACGTACAAAAGGAGAGAGAAGAGGACTTCTTCTGATCAGTCTATAAATAGCAGTGAAAACACTCCAGAGGTACACAAGAAGATCATCTTTAATGGAAATATAAATCAAGTATGGCTTTTTTAATTATGGGGCTATTACAGAAGCTTTTTGATCACATCTAGATCAGTAATGATCGAGTGATGACCTTTTTTAGCATTTGGCAAGAGCTAAGATTTGACAGCAGTGAAAGTTAGGCTAGGCTACAGCAGGGAGGGAAGATGGTGCTTTTTAGAAAGGCAGCAAATGGTCTGATGTTTTGCCAACTATGCTGAAGAACCCAAAATACTTCCACAGGCTGCTTCTCAGATACTTAAGATAAGGTTTATTTGTCACATGCACAGTTGCACAGAGTGCAACGCACATTTAAATGTATTTTTTACCTGCAGCCAATGGTAGATAGTAAAAATATATAATGTATGGTGCAAATCAAATAATTTTCATTGTGCATAACAGTAAAGTTTGGGGCTCAGAGCTGTGCAGACAGGCTTATGAATAAGAACTCTTCTTGAGCCTTCCAGTCGTAGTCCTCAGGCAGCTGTAATGCCGGCCTGTTGGGGACAGGGAGAAGACAGAATGTCTGGGGTGGCTGTTTAAGGGTTTTCTTAGTCCTCAACCCTCACTGCTTGGTTTGGCTTGCCACTCCATAAAGCAGTCCCTGTCCCATCACAGGCCTGACACTTCCAGGTGTGTCCCTCCTCCTGCTGCACACCTGGAGACAGCATTTTCATTTGAGTCTGCCTTTGGTGGCTTTTTGGCAGCATCTGCCTCGTCCATGTCCATTGGTTGATGTGGTGCATTTTCCCACCTACAGGAAAGGGGATGTAATGATTTAATTCATTTATTTATTTTTCTATTTGAAAGCACTTCCTGCTAGTGAAGATCCCGTTTTTAACCATTTCTTCCTGCACCAATGCACATCATATGTCATAATAAATAATTAAAGTGATGAGCAGTGATGGGAGGGCCCTCGCGCTGCTGTTGAGATGCGCGGCGACTGACCAAGGCTGCGTCCTGCTGCTACCTCATTTTAAACCGAATTATGGCAAAAATATATCCAGGTGATCTTGGCATCAGTGGCCATCTTTTGTGCAAATTCGGAATGACTCAGACTGGTGGATTTGCTGTAATATTGTTGTCACTAATAAAAAGACTGGAATGCTTATTTATGAGTCTTAGAATCTGCTTCGTGGGAGAACAAACAGATTTAAATATATGTGCCAGCGTGCACACAGTGCATTTGCTATTTCTTCACTAAATGCTCAATAACAAAAGCCAACACACACACACACGCACGCACGCACGCACGCACGCACGCACGCACGCACGCACGCACAGTGAGCTGCTTAGTCAATGCTGTTCAGTGGAGCGTCGCAGCACTGCTGGCTGCTTTACTGCAGCACATGGTGGGACCGGCTCTCCAACACACACGCGCACGCGCACACACACACACACGCGTGCAGAGTTGTCTCCTGGCTGTGCTGCAGGCAGAGGATGGATGTGCAGTGGATGTTTGGGGTCAGAGTTACTGGAGTTTGTCATGTTCTCAGTTGTGTGTGACCATGCGTATGCGTCTTTCTGTGTGTGTGTGTGTCTCTCTTGTCAGAATGGATTTGTGTTTCCGCCAGTTTCTCAGAGGAGCAGCACACCTGTAGCAGCCACCTGCAGCTTCTGTGTTTGCCACACCTGACACATACTCGTACGACTCCTGATTAGAGGAGACCAGCGTCAGACTCGAGTGGAAACAAACTCCTGCTTTATAACTTTGCACACTCATCATCCACTAGGATAAAATGTGACACAAAGGTGTTTCTTTAAATCTGCTTTCTGAGCATGTGGTTATTAAAGCTGGAAAAACAGCTTAGAAATAAAGTTTTCAGTTTGCTGTCTCAAATGAACTGAAGTGACGGACGGTCTCGGACAGGAAATGTATCTGAGATATTTGGCTTCACTGTTACACACGGTTGTGTTTACATTACTTCAGAGCTGGGAATTATTCTAAATTATTGGAGAAATTATTCGTGACTTGTTTTTGGTTTACGTAGAGAAATCAAGTGACTGAAAGATTGTTTTCTTCCCTTTTCGCCCGGCCCCACATTATTTATGTAATAAAAACTATCAGGATAACTTACGTACGTACTTGTGGTTCCTAGGATACTTAAGAGTAGAATGGGAGGCAGAGCCTTCAGCTTTCAGGCCCCTCTTCTGTGGAACCAGCTCCCAGCTTGGATTCAGGA
>JASGAU010406444.1:40486-71012 GCA_030220045.1 Australoheros facetus
TCTCTATTTTTAAGATTAGGCTTAAAACTTTCCTTTATGATCAAGCTTATAGTTAGGGCTGGATCAGGTGACCCTGAACCATCCCTTAGTTATGCTGCTATACCCTAGGCTGCTGGGGGGGTTCCCATAATGCACTGACTGTTTCTTTGCATTCACCTCTCTTCACTCTGTTTTTACTCCACTCTGTGTTTAATCATTAGTTATTATTATTCTGTGTCTCTCTTCCACAGCGTGTGTTTTGTCCTGTCTCTCTCCCCCCTCACAGCAGGTGACCCCCCCTCCCTGAGCCTGGTTCTGATGGAGGTTTCTTCCTGTTAAAAGGGAGTTTTTCCTTCCCACTGTCACCAAGTGCTGCTCATAGGAGGTCATTTTGATTGTTGGGTCTTTACCTTAGAATTGAGGTGTCTGAGACTGTGATTTGGCACTATATAAATAAAACTGAATACTCCATTATTGCCTTTAGCTCTGTTTTGGTCTCCACCTGCTCTTGAGTTGAACCTCAGGCTGCTAACAAGCTCATTTGTGCCAATACTACGCTGCAGTAGATACCACTCAATATTGTCATATTACATCATAAATTGCAAGCACACAAAGGCTTGAAATTTATTTTACTGGCTTTTAAAACTTTAAAATATGGTTTTAGATTTGTATTTAAAAAATTACATCCATATGACCAGATAATGGCATATATAAAGTCTGGATGTATTTTATTCAGTTTATGTACCACAAAAACCTAAATGACAAATGACAAACAACAAAACATTTGTCGAGTTATGAATTCTATATGTGTGTGTAATTTTGTGTAGGGTTTTTGCATTATTGTGAGTATTTTAATTTAAATTAATAGTTTTAATTTTTTTAAGTTCAATTTAAAATATTAAAAAACAACAAATTATCAACAGTAACTTTTCATACCTGAGTTTGAAAATCATTGTGATAGATGGAAAAATTTACTGCAACATGAATTTTTAAATTTCACAAATGACGAGAAGGAATTTTTTTTTTTTAAAACATTTTTGACCTTGAAAATGAATCATGTGTTTTTGGGTCTCTAAGGAATATTTCCACAAAGTTTCATCAATTTTGGTTCAAAACTTTGAGTCTGTCACTGACAGACAAATGAACAGGAATGAAAGCGTAACCTTACTCCACCTTTCGATGGGTGAAGTAAAAGTGCTCCAAAAACCAAACGTAGGGTCAAGAAGATTCTGAAAAGCTCCACAGAGCCACAGAGGGGATGGCAGCTCGCTGTGGGCTTGTCTGCAGCTACTGTGTGGATGAATTTCTCTGGATGTGGATACATTTTACACGTGGATGTGCTTTGTCCTTTTGTAGCCATTAGGTCCCTCGGGGCTCTGAGGAGACAAACGGGACATCTGAGGTTCACCGCTGCAGTACAGTAGGTCACAGAGACAAAAAAAAGGATGCTGTGCATAGAGATGATGCAGAGTGAGAGCCACGCTGTCAAAAGGAAACTGTAGTGTTAAACGAGAGCATCACACTAAAAGTCTTGAATGTTGTCTCTGAACTGCGGTCTTCTCTTTTGTCACATGTCTAAAGCCAGGAATCTTTTGCATATTCACCGAAAAAATTAAAGTTATTAGTGAATATATAAGTTGCTGCTAATGACTGCAACTTTTTGCTTTCTTTATGTCCATTCATTTAAGTAGTGGTACTACTTCACTCCCAGAGGAGCAGAGTAAATGCAACTAATTAAATTTTATATTAGAAACTACTGTTACAAACTTCCTGCACATGGTTGCAGTTTGTTTCATCTCTGCTGGTTTTCAATGAGACTTCAAACTGTTTAAATGGGTTTTAAATTACATTTCATGTGGAACTAAAAAGGTTTTAAAAAAAAGTCTTAAATTTAACTTCAGACTAATTAATATTCTAAAAAGCACCTCAAAATGTAATAAAGTTGAGTTAAGTTAATCATTTTCTGTTTAATGTATTATCATTAGGATGTATTATCCATTAGAAATGGAAAATGATGCATCAATTGGTTTCAGCACATTAACGACTTATTATATTTTCTTCCCTCTCAAAGACATTTTTGAATACATTTTGACTGCTTATGATGTTACACATCTGTTATTACAGTATCAGCTGCTCCCAGGAGGGAGAAAGAAAAACCCACATCTAAACAGGGAAGGAAAGACAACGTTCAGTGTACAACACACCTCTCTTTATGTTTCATGCTCACCCACACATACCATACTGAGCGCAGCAGGAGGCCACCGAGTGCTGCTCCTCACTGGGAGACATTATTATGGATCTCCATATCTGCGTGGATCGTCCCAGGGCGGCTCGGCGGGAGCGAGCAGCTTTAGGAGATGCGTCTCCGCTGCCTCGCTTTGTTTTTGCCATGATGGGAGTGTAGAGGAAGATACTGTTCAGGAAAAGGAATTTTTCAGCGTTTCTCATTTTGACCTTACTAGAGGTGGAAGTGCAGTTAGTGCCGGGGGGCTGAGCAGGTCTTTAATTTGTTGCTTTGGGGAGTTCCTTCACCACTTCCAGCATAAAGAGAAAATAATGTAGGCTACACCAGGAGGAGAGCACCACAGCACAGTTAACCTGAATCATACACATGATCGAACATGAAGTGAGATGACAGGTATCAGCTGTAAAGTTAAGCAGTTGGCATTTTCCCCAAGCATAATGTGCAGTTTTTGTATTTTTTCCATCCATTCATTTTCTTAACCAATTATCCAGTTCAGGTCAAAGGGGCCCGGCCGCCATGGGTGGGAGGCGGGCACGGCCTGGACAGATCCCCAGTCTGTCACTGTCTAAAACAATGTACACTGTCATTGATTTATTATTGGCTAATCTGGCTTTGAAAGTTTGGTCACTGCTGGCTTAGACCTTTCATGTGGTTCTTCCCTTGTTGGAGGAACAGGTCAGTTCACTTTCAAGCCAATTTGCTTTTTGACTCTTGCACCTTATTGTTGTCTATGAATGACATTTCATTTGTTGTATTATTGTAGGGTCTTTACCTTACAATATAAAGCGCCTGTTTTTTTTTTTAAATAACTCAGATCCATGTGCAGCGACTCGTGATGATGATGTCAAATCGGCAGGTTTTGCTTGCATCACTCTCAGGACTGTAAAAAACCAACCAACCAACCAACCAACCAAACACACAAAAACTGGCTTGAATAAACTCAAAAACAAAAAGTTCACAAGGCAACTTGAATCCAAATGATCCAAAACAGGAGCCAAAACACAGACTGATACCTTACAAAGAGGATTAACAGACACTCTGACAGTAACTACAGGGAAAGGCAGCACTGACATACTCCCACCTGAGGTAATCAAGGAAAGTGGACAAAGTGATGAGACTGGCTGAAAATAATTAAAACAACAAGGCAAGGAAGTAAAACTAAATACGAGGCACACACGACAAATGACTATCAAAATAAAACAGGAAACAACTTAATAGGAGCACAGCTAATGCAGAGGTAGGGACTTGGCAGCAAGACAACACTAAGGACACTAAACCAGAACATGAGTGAACTAGAAACAGATTAACACTACTCACAGAACCCAGAGTACAAGAAATCATTGAAGCAACAAAAGTCAACCTACAGCAGTAATCACAACGAAAATAACAATGACAGGCAAACTGAAAACTCTCGGTAACAACCAAGAGAAAACTCAAGTCCACAAAACCACAGACCAGAAGAGTCATTGCCTAAAACAGTGTGACATCAGTTGTCACACAACAGCTGCTCTCATTCTGTGCAGCTACATCCTACTTTCAAGGTTCTTCACCCCAAAAACCTCAGCTTCTTACTACTCCTTGCTCCTTGACTGGCACATCCAGGCTTCTGTGGTTTGGTAGTGTGATGTTAGTACTCTGAATATGGTCGCTTTTGTTTGTTTGTTTCCCAGCATGCATCACAGGACTGGCGGCCATCAGTCGTATACAGCTCTCCTGGGAATTCACTCAAAGACCTTTTTGGTTGAGAGGTTGCAGGTGCTCTGATTCAATTACAGCAGGATTTCAAATGAACTCTTGAAAAAGCTTGTTTACCTGCTTTCCTCTGCGTCACGTTTTCAGTCTGAACTGAGTTGTGTATCGGTGTCTAAACTTCATTATGTGTGTATAAAGGCCAACAACTCAAAGAAGTCCTGATTTGAAACTGACTAAAACATTTGATGAATCATTTGCCACTGCCTGATACGACACTCAAGCGTGGTGTTAGCGAGTCGTGCGGCTTTGTTTACGCTCTGTTTGTGGTGCTGAAACAAACTCTGATGTTGAGCCGATGAAAATATCTAAGTCATAAGTGAGAAATCATTTAGTTGGCGTCAAAAGCTGTTAATGTTTCACTAAATGTCTTTCTTAATAAATGTGAACCTGCTTAAAAGTCTTTGGATATAATTTTCTCAAAGCTAAAGAAAGTAATTGAGGTTATTAATTCAGGACTGGTTGTCTGAACACAACACCATAATGGTGTGTAATTAGCTCAATCAGGTACATTGTTGCTAGGTTTCCAAAGAAGCCTGTGGTGTGTGTTTGGTGTGTGCCTGTGCTGGTGTTAATGACTGGAGCTGCTGTTTGCCCCTCAGCTGCCGGTAAATCGCAAATCAGGTGCTTTGAGCCACAGCTCTGTTCAAAGTTAATAGAGTGTATTCAGGGACAGGTTGTTGTTGTTTGTGTTCAGTCCCCTCGGTGATATTGACACGAAATAAGCAGGCAACATGTGACAGTCTGAGCGGCACACGCAAGAAGGCAGAGCATCAATTAAAGGTGAAGCCTCTTCATGTCTGTTTATTCACAGTTTCTTCTGGCAAAGCAACTTCGGGAAATGTTAAAATCAGCTTTTAAATGGAGCCTTTTTCCACGTCTCCATCCAGTAAAAGCTAAAGTTACACACAATAAGATCAGTGTATGCGCACAAACTGTGTGATGTCAGCTTTCGCTGGTATGTCGCATCAGGCATCCCCACTGTCAGACCCACTGTTTAAAAAGTAGCCAATCAGAAGAAGGTTTTCTCAACAGCCATAAACAGTTGTAACCTGCCAGAGTCCCGGCGCCCCTGACTGCCAACTGCTTTTAAATGCCGGTCAAATTGCAACCACATATGATAGAGTAATACATCTTTTTCCATATAAAACCAGGGGATTTACACTTACATATCATGCATTCAACGTGTCCCAGAGTGCTGTATCCTTCCTCTAACAGGTTCACAAAAATCACGTAGAAAGCGCTAACAACGGAACATACTCCATGCCCTTATTGTGTGCATTAGCATGTACAGCTATGGCATTTCTGTATCTAGATACAGAAATGTTTTTCAATTTCTTTGTGGGCTAGTGCACTATTTAGCTACCTTATGCAGTTACTATGAATTACCTTCATACATATTATTATAATTAGGGTTCTGAAGACTATAGTGAGTTGAAATATTCCACAAGATGGTACTACAGCATGTATAACTGTAAAGATATGATCTGGTGGACTTGTTCTATTATAGGTCTAGCCTGTTGTAGACAGGTTACTTCAGCATGATACCGTATCAAGTATAAGATACTGTAGGTAAGGATGATGCAAAGCTACTCTAGAGTGCAAGAAAAAAAAAATGAGGCTGGAAATGGGCAGAGAGCTGGGATAGCCCCCCCACGATCCTGAAGTAGACGAGGAGTTAAGAAAACCCCTTGAAAAGTTTTCTGATTTAAGAATTTCTTCCTCAACCAGGTTGCTAAAATCATTCCAACCTTCCAAAGTCCAACCCGGGTTGTGTGGGTGCTGACACTGAGCCAGACGGGTATGACAGAGCACCCAGAATGCAAGCCTGCTCAGGAAGCCACACACCAAAGCCGGCACCTACACTTTGATGCCCTGAACGCAGCCGAGCCGAGGCCTTCTAATTCAGCTGGCAGCTTCTGACGTTCCAGGGTTTTTAGGCAAAAAGACTAAAACCATGACTCACACTGTAGCATAATTCTGAAGTGAATAAATGATTTATTTGTCTTTCCGCTGCCATTTCTGTCACAGACCAAGAGCTTGATTTATTTTGTGACATGTAGGACACATTGAATGAGTGGCGATGTGAAAACACAGTTTTTTGACTCTATTCAGAAAAAGACGTGAGGAGCTTATTCAGCAATGCAAATGCATCAGGTGTCCTGTCAGGGTCCCACAGCACCCTGCTGTGACCGCTGTGACCCACTGACTAACATAGGCTGTGATGTGTGTAACTGTGGATCCCTACCATTTAAGTTTGAATGTTTTTACATTATTTAGCACTGCTGTAGACCACACAGTGGTACATGTGCAGCTGTCATACTCCCAAGTGTAATGTCATACACATTTATTTTAGAATAATTTGGGGCAGATCATACCTGAGTAAGTAATACTTGGGGCTTTGCAGTTGCTTTCATTTAAAGGTTATCATCTGCATAAATGCTGCTTTCATATGATCTGAGCTGAAATTACTATTTTGTGTAGATATTAAACAGCTGTTGCTGCTGCCACTGATGGAAATCAGGAAAATGGAAATATTCCTAGATTTTTTCTCTGATTGTTTTATGATTGTGGTTGTTCATGCTGCGGGAATAAAGAGCATATCAAACTGAAATCCCATCTTACGCCCAGTTTGTGGGTCTGTATCTGGCTTCATGTGTATACACTTTAACATTACTGTAGTTTCTGGACTGTGGATATTGTAGAAACTCCTATTTTTGACCATTTTATGGAATTCTGAGCTTGTACTTTGGATAGTAAGTGTGATGTCAGGTTATCTGACTTTCTGGGTAACAGGCGCTTTACATCAACCTTCATCAGGTAAAACAAAAGGTTAACAGCATTATCCGCCATGTGTTGCTTGAGCACTTATCGACATGTCCTGTACAACCTAATTCAATTCCATTTTATTGATATAGCACCAAATCACAACAAACAGTTGCCTTTATATTGTAAAGTAAAGACCCTGCAGTGATTACAGTTAGGAGGCTGCAGTGTCATGATGTCTGTGGAAAGGTCTGCCCTCCCTCACACTCTTCCCACGTTATGGTGATGACATACTGGGACCCTTATAGTATCACAAAAGGGTCTGTCTGCTGATTTCAGTGTCAAGGGTAATGCTGTCTAATCAGCTACGCTTAAAGTTCAGTCCAGGCTACAGTTAGGGCCACGCCACCCGGCTGCTGTAATGGCCAATTAGAGCTGACATAGTATGGAGGAGTCAGACATGTGGAGGAGATTAGAGTCACATCAGCGGGTGGATCGCCACTCCGATTTCCAGAGGTGGAAGCGGGTGCATCGCTGCGTGTAGGAAGATGTGCTTTGATCTGTCCAGTGTTTCTCTTCGATATTTATTCTTCCTGTCAGCCTGAGGAGACGTCTGCCCTGAGTTTCAGGAGCTGTACCCTGAAGTGACATGTCTGCCATTTCAATATATGTAATACAAACTCAATATTGCTGTCAACCCACTTTACAAAAGGAAAAGACCCACACGCCATCACATGATGTCATCCCTAACACGGTCTCATATCTTGTTAAAGTCAAAAAATTTAAATGTAATTAAAACAACCAATTGCTTGCTTGCTTAAAACTGATGAGTGAAGCCGGCATGGAAGTGCCTTAAATGTACAGATAATGAATTTAGGTCTATATAAAATTACCCCACTCATTTAGTGGTCTCATTTTTCTTTGGGTCACAGGTGTGAAAGTGCCAAACTTGTAAACTTCTCATATGATGTTTGTGTTGCATTTGGATGGAAACACGCTGCTGATTTAATGTGATGCTTGATGTTGATGATGATCCGTAAGAGCACAGGCTCTCTCTTCTTTTAAACTACACATAAGTCCTTTGCAATAATTTCTACAGAGCGATGCACTATTTTAAGAACACTTTGTCTCATTAGAGATTCATCATCAGCATATCGAGTTAGCTCGTTGTCAGGGAGATGGCAACGACACAATGTTACACTAAAGCTTTTACTGCAGTTTTCTCTGGATTCCAGATTCAGATGTTTAGGTACATTTACTCCTCTATTTCTTTGTTATTAGATGCAGTGTGGTGCCATCTGCACAGTTATGGTGGGAGATTTTTTTAGTTACATCATTTGACCTTTGTCTGCCTGATTAGACTAAGTGCTGCATGATACAAAGTATTCTCCATAATTAGTCTTCTGAGAGTGACAGTTTGGGTTAAACGTTAAGTCAGGAGAGTTTATTATTATTATTTGACTTTTTATTTTTTGCATATTCATTTGTTCGCTGTGAAAATGTGTCTGTTATGAAGAGAGTGGCTTTGTGACTCAGCCCAGTGGTTGACAGCGAGCTGAGCTGTGTCTGCTGAGGTCAACGCTCCAAACACTGGTATCTCGAATTGTCTGCGCTCGATAATGACTCCCCTCACTCCTCATTCTCATTTCCTTTCCTTATCACGTCTCTGCTCTTGGTCTTCATGCCCCTCTAATTTCTCTCTCAGTCTCTGATTTAGACCATCCCCAGAACATTGATGGTTTTTTATTTTGTCCAATGAAGTTTTAAAAGTGGATTCTTCCATCCAGAACTAGTTTCTTCTTTATTTTCTCGGTTACCACTGTGACTAGTCTCTTGACGTCAGGACTGGTTGTCAGCCAGCAGAGACGTCTTCCAGCATCTATTCCACTTGTCAAACTCGTTCTACTGGAGTCGATCAGGCTACCTTTCACTTTGAAAAATGGCACTAAAGAGGCACCCAGTGCATTTACATGTGTCACCAAGGGGTCCAGACCAAATCCATACAATAAGCTGACACATGAGACAATGATCATTTTTCTTCCAACTCCCGTGCTTCATTCTTTACTTTTCCTTCACTCCTCTTTCTTTCCTGCTCCCCATGTGCTCGGGGGTTCTGGCCTTTAATTATGGTCTGATTCCTCAAGGCTCTGGCCGTGCTGACGGCCTTCTTTGTCATCACCAGTTCATCCCGCTGACGCTGTGAAGGCATTCAGAAATCAATGGCTTTGTCCCCACAGAGATGAACCCTACCCCCCACCTTCATGTCTTCCATCTTCACCTGAGGGCACTGCTGCTGCATTGATTAGGGACAGTAGTTTTATTTTATTTGGTAAGGTCCTCGAGGACATTCAGGCAGGCAGTGAAAATACAGTAAGTGAATGTGCAGACCTCAGAGGTGTGTTCCTGTCCTCTCCTGTTCATCCTGTGTGGAGTCACATGAGCCCTCCCAGCTCACCTTACATTCAGTCTCCAATTAGAAAGTGCTGCAGCTGGGACGTTTTTAACCCAAAGCCTTCTTTTTATTTTCCTCATACCAAAAAAGTACGGCTGCGCTGTCAAAGGTTTCCAGCTGGTGAGTTCTTCTGGTTTGAGTAGATATTGAATGACATGATTAGAAAATCCACGATGAAAGCGCTCACAGTGGAAAGCCAATTCAATGAGACATTTTTCCCATTAATTTGTTCTTCATAGGACCATTTTGCTCGCTCCACCTTGTGTTTCTCATGGATAATCTTTTCAGTCTGACTGAAGGTAAACACAGAAATTAGCCATTGTGCTAACTGCACTGGGCATCCAGGGACACCTGCCAGCTGACCTAATCACCTGAGTATTCATCCTTTCAGGCTGGTTTGTATGTGTGGGAGGCTGTGGATAGCTTTCTGTGTAACATATAACAAATGAAATAACCAGCACATAAAATGGATTTATTTTTTTCTGTTTGTACCAGCTTTTATTAACTGTATGAAGAGCTGAGCCTTGGGTCCAGCTGGTCTAAGTCTATTCTTCCACTTCATTTCAGGGAAGTGAAACATGCTGTGCTGGATGGAATTGTTGAAAGCTGTAAATGTGTCACAGCTGGAACTGTTCTCATGCATGAAGATTTTCCATCTGTGGCATCAGCAGGTGCCACTCTTCTGTACTGAAAAGTGATGCCCCTTTTATGTAATAACAATCTCCAGAAATTCCAGAGTTACCTCCAGTGTCACGTTCAGATAAGGCAGCAAACCCTCAGGAATGGATGACTGGGGCGATCAGCTGGGCATGATGGGACACTGCTAATAAACCTCCTCTTCCCTGTGCGGGTTTGCATATACTACAGAGTGTACATTAAAAAAGTCAATGTAGCCACCATGACGTCACCACCCATCATAAAAAGTTTTGCTTATTAGCTACATTCATAAAATGTTCAGGTGCTTTATTTAAAAAAAAAAAGACTTTATATTTATTTATTTATAGCCAGAGCAGAAATAAACTGCAATTTCTGGCACGACGGCCATTTTTGGTGCACTTACTGAATGCTCGCCACCCTGAAGTGTTTTTTCTAGTTCTGTACATGTGAACAAACTAAAAAAATAGATTTTTGATCCCAAAACTTTCCTTTTGTGGTTTGGACAATGATTTTTAGAAATTTGTCATTTTCCCATATAAAGCCAGTTACTGGTGGGTTTCATTTAGGTTTTAACCTTTTTCCCAAGCCGTTTTCTTTTTTAAAATGTGCCTGTAAAAATTGTAAAAATGTTCAATCAAAAGAAAAAATAGAAATAAATTAATTTTTTTGATCAGATCTTTCTTTAACTGTTCAGATCAAACACAAAATTTCAAGAGCTTAGAACACAATTTTAGGGCAAAAATCATTCTAAAGTCATTGGACAGGAATAATGAACGTTTTCTATTGTGTTACAATAAAAAGCATCAGAAAATAACACCTGCACTTACAAACATCGTGTTACGTTGTGTAATCAGTATTAAAGATTTTAAAGCTTTTTTTAAATATAAAATGGAAAAAGACTGCAGGGAAAAAGTGTCCAGTTTTAAATTGATTGCTTTTTAATGCGCAAGAAACCAGCTCAGATTTATATATCAAGATGAAAATAAAAACATGCTGTCATGACATCATTAGCTGCATCCTGCCTGAGTCGTCATTAACCGCAGGCTCTTTGCATGTTGGTTTTACTTTATATGTTTGGGGCTTTCTGAAGGTGGTTCGAGAGCAGGCAGCTCTGAGCTTCTTGTTTATTTTACTGCTGTAAAGTACTCCACCTTATTCAAACTAAAATTGCTTACTTAAGAAGATTAGACAGAAAATGTGTAATCAACCAGGAACAAAGCCAGAGCGTGGATAAATAGTAAATGTGAAAAATACACCCGGCCGTCCTCTGTGCAACTTTCAAGATATGCTAAATCAGGCCACAGGACAATATTTGAGTAAAGCCTCCGTCACGCATTGAATCAGGAGCACCCTCGAGGAGCTACTTTGAATATTTGGATCCCTTTTCAAGTGCAAATGTGTGTTGGAGGAAACCAGTGCAAAGAGAGTGCAGTCTGGTGGGGCTGTGAAGCTCTGATGAAGGCTGAAATGTGTTGGCAGCTGTTTTCCTAATTTTTTTCACACTTGAATTTACAGTTCCTTCCATATCAATGATGAGAGACAGAGCTGGGGAGAGAGAGTTTTGGAGAAGGCCCAGTCTAAACTGACTGAACACTTTCAGGTGCAATGAGTTTCTTCTCAATCCTCTTCAGCCTGATAGATCAAAAGGAGCAACCCTGGAGATACTTGGTGCTATACAGCAAAAATGCTCTTACTTAAGTCTCCTCTGTCATTAAGTCCCGCTGTATCGATCAGGCTGGGTCTGGGTCCACTCTTTTCACCGGGTCTTGAAGGTCTTGCTCTCAGTTAGTGCTGGAAAGGGTTCAGGTGGCACAAATTATCACAGCTGGAAGAGAACTATTGTCCTATTGTATGCTGTAGCATTAACAGTTTTTTCTTTTCCTTTTAGCTGCTGGCTTTTCATTATGTTGAAATACCAACCAGTGAAAAGTTAATAAGTATAATAAACTGAGCTCTAGTTCCCTCTAAGAAAAAACAAGAAGTTTGACCGTATAGAAGTTTATTGGAAAAGAAACCAGATAAGTGGGGAAAAAAATGGATGGATGGCTCCTACTGCTTGTTTTATGACTCAGTTTATAAATCCATCAAAAAGTGTACTTTCTTACTCAGATTCTCCCCTCGCTTTAGATAGATAGATCGATAGATCGATAGATCGATAGATAGATAGATCGATAGATCGATCGATAGATCGATAGATAGATAGATAGATAGATAGATAGATAGATAGATAGATAGATAGATAGATAGATAGATAGATAGATAGATAGATAGATAGGTGATTTCTAATCTATCTAAGTCAAAGTCGCACAAATTGGATTTTTGCTGTAGTCGGATGGCTTCTGCAGTCAGATTTTTGCCTACCTTGGATGAAAAATCTGGACCTATTGTAAAGCATTTACAATTAAATGTGATCGCATAAGTCAGATGAGTTTAGTGCTAAAGCCCTCCTCAGCTGCCGCCACGCCCAATTCCAATATCTACAATCTATGCAAACTCCACCCATCGGCTCATTCATGCACAACTACACACACTAACAACACCTGGAGATCGCTTGAGTGTCTATACAGTCACACGATGTCTGGACTTGCTGCACTGGGCCAATCAGTTCATTTCACCGGAGACAATCATGGCAAGCGCAGGAGACAAGTGAAACTAAAAACTCTCACTTACGAGCAAAATCCAAGATTATAAAATTTGCAGAAGCAAATCCAAAGAAGAAGCAGAAAGACATTGCAGCGAAATTCGATATTAGACCCTAAACTGTCTGATATTTTGAAGAATCTGATTTTATCTGACTTACACTTTTTACAAGTTGGATAAAATTCCATGGGCCATTTGAATCCAACTACTGTACTTTGAATTAGTGCATCCAGCAGCTTAAGACATACAGCATGCATTTTGACATGCAGTTTCAGAAAAACTAAGAAAGCAACAGCAAAAAAACAGCTCAGCATGAAGCTTTAAATGCAGACCTCGTGAAGAATCCTGAAGCACTCTAAGGAAAAAATTGCAAGCTGGTGTTGTGAAACACTGAATACATGCAGAAAAACTAATCCTGCAAATTTAAAGGTATTTAAATGCCATTTTGAGGCAAAGTCAACAAATAACAAACATTTAATTAACAAACACTTAAGGTGTGTGTGTGTGTGTGTGTGTGTGTGTGTGTGTGCGTGTGTGTGTGTGTGTGTGTGTGTGCTTTAATTAGTTGCTTTTGTCAGAACAAAATGTAAAACTCTCAAAATGTTGAGTTACAGTTGCTGCAATTATGAAAAAATCAGCATTTCTCATATCTGAGAAGCTGAAACAAAAAATAACGTTCAAAAATGACTCATCACTACAAATCAGATTTTTCTATTAAATATCGAAGACACCTGGTGATAAAATGTCAGCTTTTAAAATGCCATTTAAGTTTTACATTTGTCCTCTGTGGCTTCCTGGTTGCTGGTTGGATGAGATGCCAGGTGAATATAAATTTGGTAAAATTTACCATCAGCTGTTAAGCAGGAAGCACCAGGTGCCACTGGTGTTCATTTACCTGCAGCAGGACCCTCTCAGCCTCAGAGATGCAGGTGTACTGACTGACCTGCTGATTTGCTTGGGAGCAGATGGTGGGAAGACCGGGAGGAGGAAGAGATGTGTGGATGGACAGATGGAAGGATGGAGAGGGTTGAAGAAGGTGGAGGAGGGTGGTTATTTTTGCTGCCCTGAATATCATCCAGTGGATGTTGGTGGTTAATGTATGGGTGGCTTGTGGCACTCAAACAGTCAGAGTATGACTGAGTGGGGTTGGGGAGGGGGGGTGGCAGGCGATAGATCAAACACACTGTGATGAGCAGCATGCTGGGCAGGCTATCCCCCACCCCTCTCTCTCCACAAGCCTTTCCCGGAGGTCATTTTGGGCCTGAAAAATAACAACCATAGAGAGCAGCGTGACTGCATCCTAATTGTCTGTCGCTGCACTCCATTGGTCAAGAAAAACGCAACTTAATCAGCTTGGCCAGCTGAGAGGTCCCCCGAAGAGCTGCAGCCAGCGATGAAGACAAAACTGCAGGAGCCTTTTTGAAGGGACAAAAAAAACCTGGTCAGATCGTGTTGATGCTGGAGAGACTCTACTGAGTCTCAGTGTGGCCAGTACAACAGAATCAGCTGCTGCAGTTCACGAACAGTAAAATCAACATTGTAGGAAGTAAAGCATTATGACAAACTGTGCTAAATACATCCACATCCACCCTTGGAGGACGTGCATTAAACTTTTTTTTCTTGCTTTGTAGCAAGTAAATAGATACTGCAGTAAACTTTGTTTAATAGTTGAACATCCAGGTTTCATGTATGTACCTCCAACAAATTCAGTTAAATTGTTTGAATTAATGGAAGATTTTTTTTCTTTCTTTTTTTTAGCTCAAAAAGAGAAAATACATATGACATCGAGTTATGATCTGCATTACATTACATTAAAATAGATACCTGCACAAATCGAGCCGTTGCACAGGATTGAAAGGGCGCACGGCCCCGACAGGAGAGCCGTCATCTGAAACCAAAGAAAGGATTTTCCAGCTCCTTCAAGAAGGAATTCCAAGAAATGCTGGGTGTTCCCAGTACAAACAAAATACAAGGTTGTGTCAGTCAACCACAGAAGACATCAAAGCGTCCACACAGAAAACTGAAAGCAGCATTCACATCAGAAAGAAAACACACAATGAAACAAAAGGAAAAACAAAATCAAAAAGCTGGATCCTCACAGAGTGGGGATTCCATCATTGGTGGTTGTTTGATCTTGAAATCTCAGAGCAAGAAGGTCCTGGGTTCAAATCCAGCTTAGTCGGGGCCTTTCTGGGTGGAGTTTGTGTGCTCTCCCCGCTCTCAAGTTTGCTCCCACAGTCCAAAGACATGCAGTTAGTAGGGTTAGTTCACCTGGTGTGAATGCGAGTGTGAGTTGTTGTCTGTCCCTGTTTTAGCCCTGCGGCAGGCTGGCGACCTGTCCAGGGTGTACCCTGCCTCTCGCCCTATGATAGCTGGGATAGACACNCCAGAAGAAAATGGATGGATGGATATTAGAATCAAGCAATCCTGAATAGTAGAATTAATGTGGAATTAAGACGCTGGCTGTCCCGCCCCTGCTACCAAAGAGCCAATTAACAGCCACGCCAGGATACATATAAACCTATCGTGCTGTTGCACATGCACGCAGTAGAGATTCATGACAGTCTCAGCTGCATGGTGGCAGACATACAGCATCTAAACATGCAGCTAAGCATTTCTTTCCATAAAATTCCCAACCCTCTTGGATAAGAGTCATTACACCGAAAAATCCAAGCCAAAAAGGTGTTTCTAACCCGAGTGTTTAAACCAACTCTGAAGCCCTCAAACATCCTTCAAAGCTGTGAGCACCAAACAAAATGTCCTCACTTTGCTCAAGTGGCCCAGCTTTAAAGCTGACTGGTCCTCACAAAAAATAGAGTACACACACATGCAGCAAATAAGAGGCTCTTCAGCCACAAACCAATTTTCTAGAGAGCGAGCATCCTTTGTAAGTAAGGTCGTCACGACAACAAGCCTGCACTGCCTTCAGCCGCTGGGTCACCAGCCAATCACACAACATTGATTATCTGTCAGCATCTTCCCTCTCAGATACTCACACTGTTCAACACTCTCACACACTTACACACACACACACACACACACGCACACACGCACGCACGCACTAGTGAATAAGAGCCGATTGAGTGAAGCTGCTGCTCACTCACTCGAGCACATGCATGTGGGACAGATTTAGTCACGTCATTAAGGCTACAGCTGTTGAGTTTGATGTTAATTATGGGATGTTTTGTTTGTCAAAGGTAAAGTCTGGTGTCATTTTCATTTTAGTAATTCCAGCCATGGAAACAGACACGTCTGCTCATATTGATATATTTAGAGCTACAGCCAAAAGAGAGACTCACATACAAAGCTGGGGAATGGAACGAAAAACTCTCCTCTGTCCTGTAAAATTTTAACTTATAACTTATTAAATCAACTCTTTTCATCAACATTTTATGCATGTGGACATCATTAATTATGAGATCGTTTGACAAAATGTCCAAATGACTGAAATGTTTGCAGCTCATGTGAGTACACTTCCCAGGGTTTATTGGTACACAGACTTACTTCATTATGACAGAAAAAAAAACATAAATGAGCCTTCAGCCTCCAGCTGGAAAGGCTGTGGGGAGTCTGTGAGCTACAGTTCATAATGTCATGAAATATATTTCAAGGGACAAGACAAACTTCAGGCTGAAGATTCTGTATTGAAACTCGTCCTCGGTGAACTCAGTTCATCGCTGGTCCAGAAACATGGCCGCCTTCTAGCCTGAACTCATGTACGAGTCACTGAGGTGAAGTAGAAAACTGCCCTGTGGTCTGAAATTATCTTTGGAGCCACACCCTATTATTTCCTCTAGGCTATTCTTTAGCCAACAGGATGTGCAGCCCATAATTCCCAAAGGGTGAGCTATTACCCACCAATCAGGTCAAGGGTTTGATCCCAGGCTCCTCCAATCTGCTTGTCAGAGTGTCCTTGAGCCTTGAGGGACCAGTAAGAGTAGAAAAGCACATCATAGCTCTATTTAATCACTGATTTTCAAAGGGGATCAATAACAAAAACAAGCCAAATTACTTATGACTTATTTTGTCTGCTATGAATTGTTTCCATAGTGTTACAATGTGTTATTTGATCGTTTTAAAAAATAAAATCCAATTTTCAAAGCTGGGACTGATTAAAATGGATTTATTCATTAAGCCATCAGCACTGAAGTTCTTCCTGAATTGAGCTTTCTGAACTGCACCTTACAAGTTGTGGAACATGAGTTTCCTTCATCACAAACTGAGTGCTGGTTAAAGTTTGGCTCGAGTTCAGTCATGGAGTGCGAGAAGAAGGGGGAAAGAAATTACAACTTCCTCATGAGTTGGGAAAGTGAACAAATCCTCCTCCGAATGCTTTGCTCTCCAAATTCCAGCTGCAGCCTGAGATTCCTCCATGAAACGCTCTCCCAGTGGATTTCTTTCCTAACATTTGGGGATGAAGCTCCTGATTATTTGCATTTTTAGACCTTGGGTCCATTACACCTGTGAATTGGATGCAAATGGGAGACATTTCTGACTTCATGCGGATCCAATTAATGATTTTGAAGTGATATTTATTGGAATTTTTGGCTCCTCTTTAACATGACATTAAAAAAATGCTCCAAAGTCTTGGCTGTGGAGATCATCCCTCCTCTGTGTGAGGCAAACTGTAATTTCAGAGGGTTTCAAAGTGCGTTCCACAGCCGATTCCAAACTTTTCAGATTGATGGCAGAATGAGGTCACACAGCAGAAATGACTATAAATTTTTCATATATTGCATTTTGGGGTTAACGTGATTCAGCGTGGACTTCCACTTCAGTGCGAGCTTTTTCAAATTTTTTAGCCCCCAAAGGTTGATTTGTTTGTGGCAGACAAGCACAGATAGAAGTCAGAAAGGTTAACAAGTTCTGAATCATGTAAATGCTCAGTCTGTCTTCCAGCTCTTTGTTCACCATGTTTACATTGAATGACTTCATTTCTTTTAAAGCCAATAAGCAGAATTGTGTTCTATGCCCTGCAAAATATTTCCACATGATCACATCTGTCTGCATAAGTCCTAAAACCTTATTTACTGAAAAACAAGCACCACCTTACAAAGATCTTAACCTGCTCCAAGAAAATTTCATGTGTTTCTGTGCATTTCTCATGAAGTCGTCTCCTGACTTGGAGCACAAAGCCACACCAAAACGTTGTGACTTCCTTCACTGCAAAGGGATCCACTGAGCTGGAATGAACCATCTGACGGGACCCATGCCCATGATTTTCCAATGAGGATGATGTGGCTTTGTTCAGCTGAGATATGGCCCAAAATATGTGTTAAATGGAGTTTCCCGTGTTAAATTCAAGGAGCCTACAAATCCAGAGTCTCGATCGGATCCAGATGGCGTTCGGTTCGACACGTGTTCTTGGCCCTGCACAACTGTGTAGTCAATATCAGATGAATCTGACAGGTTTAGAGGGAGATGTGACTTTTTTCTTTATATTTCACCTCGCCTTGTTTGGTATTTGACTATGCAATTTATTTATTTTCATTTTGACTATATTAACACAATGGAATTAAAATCACACAAAAAGATCAAATCTAAGTAGAAAAAAATAGATTAAAAAAAATATATATAAATTTAACAACAACAAAGTTACATACAACTTTTTACATTCAAATGCAGGCAATGCCTCAGGCTTTTTTTTTTTCTACAACTATTTACAGAACAATCAGGTATCACAATAAGAAGCCACAAATTATTTGACGCTCCAAAAAAAGCAGTTCCTGTCCCCCACAGACAGAGGGCGCCAACACAGGCCTGACACCTCCAGATGTGGTCCCTCCTCCTGTCGTACATCTGGAGACAGCGTTTACAGATGACTCTCACAACTGTTAACTGTTCCTCAGCAACCAAATGTCACTCGTTGCCACATAATTTTTTGATTTGTTGACATGGTGCATTTTTCCACCAATAGAAAAGGAGATGTCATGATTTCATTTTTACTGTTTCTTGCTGCACCAAATGAGCATCACACGTGAGGAAACATGCAGGAAAAAGCATGGCGTAAATAAAAGATCATAACTCTGGTTTTACTAAGATTATCAATACAATTTATAAGCTAGTGCGTAAGTTGAAGTCCAAACAAGGTGAAACAGAGACTTGGCTTCCTGCTGCTACACCATCTTAAATCGATGATGTCATTTGGACGCACCGGCACGTCCGTTGACTCCAGAGGGCCAAAGATTTTTCACCTTGACCCAATTATGGCAAAAGTTGAATCAGGTGATCTAGGGGTCAGTGGCCATCTTTTGTGCAAATTCAGTATAAATAGACTGCAGCTCTGCTGTAATATTCTTAACAAACAAACAGACAAACGTACCAAAATCAATACCCTGTTCCCTGGACTAAAAATACCTTTATTAAGCTATTTCTTTTTCACTCAAATCACACTGTACTAACATGAATGTAAAAACCTGTCTGTCACTTGTGATAACTGATAGCCATGTCCAGTTGTGCTCCTGCTCAAACTTTAAGTCACTCTGGATCACAAACATCCTTTTAAAAAGAGCTAAATGTAAATTCTTTGAGTGTGTCAGGGCGAATCAGCAGAAAGCTGTCTGCTGCTGCTCTGGACTGAACTCTATACCTGAGCTTATTTTCAGGAGCTTTTTTCGGTCGGGGGAGCTGATTCGTGCTGATAGCGGTGTGTACTGAGGCCATAATGCAAATGCAGTCGGCTGCGGGGCGAAGCACTCTGTGACTGTTTGATCTGCCATCTACATAGACACCAGTAAGTCTGACTTCTCTCCCTCTGCACAGCCAGAATGCAGCGAGGTAAATGAATACACAAACAGTTCTAGTTTGTCGTTTGCTGCAGCCTCTGCTCTCAGGGATTTTTAGCGGCTGCGGCGAGGGCGTGCTGTGATCATGAGGAAGGCGTAGACAAGGCGAGGTGCTGACAGGGAGCTGATGTGGCGTCTGGATTCCCACTGGGTGGCTTTTTGCTATAAATGTCTCTGCTGTCAGACGTTCTGGGTTAATGCCTCCAGCAAACAGCACAAACCTGCTGCTGCTGATGCTGATGCACACTGTTGATCTGAAACAGACACAAACGCAGCTGGAATTAAGATTCTTTTATTTTTCACAATGTTTTCCAATGCTTTCACCCAGATAGCAGACACATTTGGGCAGATTTGGGCTACGTTTGGCACTTTTGGCCCAGTTACAGCACAAAAGTAATAAGAGAGCGGGTACAGAGAGGTTTGTGTGGGTCAGCTCTGGCTCACGTGTCACAGCACACCTGACATCTGGCCTATATTCTATAAGTTGGACCTCCTGGTCGAGCCTTACCCACCCTGAGTTGCTGTGAATCAACATCAAATGTGACCCAAAGTGTTTTATGGGACATCGTTTTATTATTAATAGTCTTAATAATAGCTCGAGAGGTCAGATATTTTCCACCAGGTCATGAGCGAACCTTAGTGTGTGGTTAGGTTACATTTTAGCTACAGCGTGTGTTTCAGAAATAGGGGTGCTGCAGCAGGAGGGTGAACAGGAAGGTGTACATCTAGAGTCCAGTGGGTTAGACCTCTACACAAACTGGTGAAGTGCTGGAGGATTTCCTCGACTTGTCTTTGTCCTCCTTGTCTACACTCTTGGATATAACTGTAAAAACATTTTGCTCTGATTGCTAGCTGATCAGAGACTCCAGAATTCTGGTAATTGCTGCATTTTCCTGGTATGCAGAACCCCCTTTTTCTCACAGCAAAGTCTATAAACTCACATCCAATTGATACTGCACAAACTTTAACAAACCTTTAATTATTTAGTCAATAGTTGCGTATTCAACATGAATACTTGCCCAGCAACATGGCTGACAACCCCATAGTGAAGCATAAACTGACTCCTCCTTCAGTAAGCGTGCTCTGCCTCAGCAGTAGTGCTGAGGGAATTGCTGCTGAAACACTTTTGTGTGTGTTTGTGTGTGAAATTCTTTTATGTGTTGCTTGCTGAGTGTGTTTTCTTTCCCTCTGGGTGATTCCTTAGTCAAAGCTCCCCACGCAGCTGCCATCGCAGTAGCATCATGAGCAGTATTAGCAATGAAAAGATAGGCGTGGTGATGACTGCGTGTCCACTTCGGTTTGAAGGACTCAGAGCTGAGTGTTGGTCTCTCCTAGAAAATTGTGGTTGTGTTTCACAGATGCTGGGCGAAGACCTCAGGGAGGGGAGGGGGCTCTTTTTTGTGTGAGGCTGGACGATTCTTTGAAGTGCTCTATATTGGCATATCATAAATAAACATAAGGCTGCAAGTTTGGAGAGCAGAGGGCCGTGTGTGTGTGTGTGTGTGTGTGTGTGTGTGTGTGTGTGTGTGTGTGTGTGTGTGTTCTCAGAGAATTTTGTTAGCTTATGGTAAGTGTGTGCGTATAGAAGTGTGTGACCATGAATGTCTCGTGTTCATTTAAAAAGCACCGCTGAAATCGTTCTGTGGCAGAACAGCAGAATCTCGATTCTTTGATCTCCTTCTAATTAATTAAAGAAAAGAAATCATCTCCAAATTGATTAGATATCGTCAGGGGTCGCAGAAAGCTCAGAGCAGCTCATCATCCCAAAACCAAGTAAAGAAAATTAGCCCTGAAGAAAAGAGGGAAAAGGTAAGCGTGGGTTACAGAGGCATGAGCAAAAGCAGAGGGAGGGAGGGAAATGTGAGATGATTGACAATATTTAAATTAAAACTCTCGATCCTCTGCTGACAGGTAATGCGTCTCTACGGGTTCACATACTGTCTCATATGCTTCACCCAAGGGTGAGATCTTCATAGGTGTCCAAAATCATTTGAATTAAATTTGACTCGCTGTCCTCTTCCTCGGCTCCCTCTCCTGACCTCAGCTGACCTCATCTGCTTCTGTGTGATCTGGAGTTAATGAAAAAATATATGGGGTGCAAGGAGCCCCTAAAATCAGATTCAGATCTCCACCTTAAGGATTTAAGGCTACAGCTGGCCATCGTTCTGCATGATCATAAATATTTAAAGACGGCAGGGATGGATGAGGGCTGCCGTGTTGCCTCCACAAGGTCACATTAAAAGAGAAAGACGTTTGATAGGCAGATACACTGCCTTCTGAAGAGAAAGGGTTACTCTTTCGAGGGCTGTGAAGGGGAAATGACTGCTGATCCTGGATCAGTGGGAGGCTTCATGGATGATAAAATATATTAAACTGTACACAGCTGGTAAATCTGGCCTCTCAAAACAGCATCATTGTGGAGCTGCAAGAGTGTAACTCAATACTCAAAGCACAATAGATGCTGTGGGTCTGCTAATAGAAATGATTACTCTTTATTCTATAGTGATCAACCTGACATACTCATCTTTATCACAATGAAACGCTCGTCCTCCTTTGTCGTCTCACCTGCTTTGGTTGCTTATTAGTTTGTTTCTCTAGCCAACCAATGCAGTTAGGGTCAGCTGGGTCAGAGCATCAGCATGAGCGACCCTCACTTTGCTGTTTCATAACAGAAAGAAAATCTGGCAGGGCGGTGTATATTCATACTGTCATTTATGTGCACAGCTGAGCTTGTACTCACAAACCGCAGCTCTACTATAGGCCTGGACCTTTACAGGCTACACACCAAACACAAACATAAAAACCATCTCCACAAACAGCTATTTCCTGTGTTTGCTTCTTGCATGACTCTTCTCAACCGTCCAGGCCATAATACGCTCACAGCTTAAACCTGAGCCGTTAGCTGGGTCACGTTAGCAGCTGCCAGGTGAGCACCATGAGCAGGTAACATGCCAACAAAGCTTGATAGCTGCTTGTCCTGCTACTGCTTCAGTCTGTCATGAACAACAGAAAACACAACAGCATTTGCAGTTTGGAAGCAAATGTAAAATCCAATTACAGACAAACTCCTTAATTCTTCTTTCACAGATTTATTAAAGGATTCCATTACAAACACATTCGATCCTGTTTCCTGTCACACAAAGTCAGACCTAAAACCTGCAACCACTCTGAGATGATTTCTTGAGATTTCACACCAACCTGAGTGTTGTCGACAGCAAATTGTTCTCCTGTAACAGACGGTGAAGCAGACTGTCCATCTCTGCTGGCCTTGGAGCTGATTTCTCCTGCAGCCCTTCTCTCCTGTGACTAAAGCAGAAAAAAGTAAAGAACAAAGTGGAGTTTGCTGTCGGCTTTCATTTTAAAACAAATCCTGAAAGTCTGGGATTTAGTGGCATCTACAAAACGAGACATGTCGGCCGCTTGTATTCGAGTTTCATCAGCAGACCTTGATGAATGTTTCTGTTGTTCGAAGCCTGGTGGATACGGGGAATTACTGCTCATTTTCTGGCACTCACCTCCAAGAGTTGGAGCCTTGTAATCATATAACACCAGCTTGCCCCCAATCAATGCAGTACAAGAGCATGACGGCCTTCAGCTTTGATGCTCCGCACTTAAGGCCAGCCCATCCATGTGATGTGAAGATCAATAAATCCGCAGAGACCCGAGTGTGAGGAGTGGATTCTGTAAATGGAAGATTTTTACCACGGTTTAATGACGGCCTGAATGTTTTTGTTAACACACCAAATGAGCTGAGGTCAAGGACTGTGAGGTCACTGCATGCGCACACTTCCTGTTTTTGTTCGTTCTGTGTAATGTTCATCACTGCTGATGGGGGGGCAGGATCATTAAAGCAGTACTGGAGCTGCCATAACTCAAAATCAAGACCATGGCAGTTACAACGGTGAGAACAAAAACAGAAAATGAAAAGAGGCGAGCTCCGTCAAAACCTTCTCACTGGATATTTCTTGTTAGTCAAACAGATGATGTTAGTTTACCCATTAATGAGTCTTTATTGTGCCTTGGTAGCAGTAAGAGCTTCATTACAGCAAGACTAAAAATGCCGCTGAAGCCGAAGCATAACCCCCACATAGCAGAAATCACTTTCCACGAATGAAATACTGCCATTTATTTCCATCTTCAGCTCTGCTGAAGCCACCTGTGGCTCAGCTTTTACAGCCTCATGTTGTTCTGTGCTCAAATCAGCTGAACTTGATTTGAAAAACGGAGATCCCAAAGTGTCAAGCTGGATTTTAGGAGGATGTGTCACACAGGACCTCAGAAATGATTCTGTTTGACAGAACGGTCCAGCCACGGAAAAGCCCCCCAAGCGTCTCAGTTTGAGCGTTTCACAAACCTCGGATAGGTTCAGTGTACCGAATGAAAAACAGTTTGACACAAAACGAGGGATTTTAGCAGGGAAATGACGAGCCGGTCAGTGCTGGCAATTTGATTGCGATTTGGTGTTGTGACAGTGATTTCTGATGTTCTGAGTGCAGACTAAAGTCCTGTGAGCATGGACTGATAAATGAAACCTCTCTAACTCCCAGATGTCACATATTCTGCTGACCCCTCTGACTCCGCCTCTTTCTGGTTTTGTGCAGTAGGCGAGTGGGGTGTGTGAGGCACGTCCCGAGAGGAAGGATGAATAACTATTACAGCCAAAAATGTCTAAGAAGCTTGCTACAGATGAGAGTATTACTTTTAAAGGTGAATTTGAAGTTAAACCATATTTCCCCCCCTAAAAATAACCTGGTTTAAATGTGCAACTATCCAACCAACCGGTGTAACCAGTTCCTAAAACATGTCATTTAATGTCTGAAACCAAACAACCTGATGTCTGAAAATGCAGTTTTGCCAACCCACTGCTATTGTTTGATTTCTATGTGATATTTAATTAGTTACTTTACAGACTGACACCATAAAGTAATTAATCACATGATGATCAAAAAATTGGCCAGAAAACGTGCTGTTGGTCTTCTGGATTCTATCAAATAGCTCAGTTCTGCCAAGGTATGGACTCTCCAAAGATCTCTGAAGCTCCCGCTGTTTTCTGCAACCAAGATGTTTGTACTGTAGCACATCATTTAGATCCTGGAAAGTGAGACCATAAACTTCCAGCCAGCGCCTTGTCCCTCGTTCGCTCTTTGACTCACCATACTGGTTGTACTGTTTCAGATGTTTTGGGTGACTATTTAAACTTTATCTGAAAAGCTTTTTTCTTTCCATTTTTCCATTTTTCCTACTTGTTCAACATACCTCTTTGGCTTGTGGTTAAATCTCATCAATAATACAGTATCTGCTTGATGTGTGAGAGGTCACTTTGCCATATCATCAGTCAGGGTCACCTTCAGCAACTTGTCATTAAATCAGCTCATTCAGGGATATTTTGTCATATCTATCATTTTCAAGGACTTTTCCATGATAGCATATCTGCATTGCGCACTCTCCGGGGTGTGGAGGAATTCTTTGCTACAGTAATTAGCTGCTGGGCTCAGTAATTCAGTTTCAAGGTTTAATGTCAACACAGATTATTAACCATATTTTAAAAAGAGAGCGCTCTCTCTTGACAAGACTAATCTCATGAGTTGAACACTGCATTCATTTAACCAGTTTCTATGTGACACAAACACTGCCTCCGTTGGCTTTACTGTAATGCTGAAATAAGCCAGAGGGCTGTAATTCCACTGAATGTGTTTCATTAAATGCAGCCGATGGAGGTTACCTGACTAATTGCATGACTGTAAATGATGTGAGCCTTCCAAATGGGGGTTGAGACATTTCACCTATGCTGCATTAGTGCTGCACCGTGCCTATAAACAGAATAATGAAATGGAACAAGGGGAGAAGGAGGGGAAAAAAATGACGTGTGTCCTCGAGGCAGAGAAAGAGACAATAATATCAAAACATTATTCCACTTCAGTGACACTTGTCATGAGCGCACCACAGGTCTGCGTTACAGATCGGTTTAGGGATGAAAATGTTTGAGGCTAAAGGAAACATGGGCTTCCTGCAGAGAGCTGATGGGTTGACGGCTGCGGTCGCTACATGACAAAAGACCTTTGCGCCGCTGTTATTTCTTCACTCCGAGGAGCTCAAGGTCAAAACGCTCCAAGCCGAAAAGAAAAAAGAGATGAGCAGGAATTAAAGCAGCTGAGCAGTGTGTTTTCTTTCTCTCTGAGCAACCCAACGCTGCTTTTTAAATGTTTTTTTTCTTTTCCTCAGTCGGGGAAGGCGGGTACGTTTGTGAAATGACTAAAAAGGTATTAAGACGGCAACAATGCACTGCATTAGTTATAGTTAAACTTTTTATTCAGTGACCACAGGTGAAAGCAAAACAAACCACCTTCACATACCCGACAGACATTCACATATCAGAAGACAGCGGGTCGCTGCACCTCCAAGCACAAATGAATTTCATCATCAGTCCATCTGTCAAGTTAGGTTTTCAACTGATCAACTAATTTTCCCAAACAAAGGCTCATTTTAAGTTCAATTTCATGTCACATCAACAAAAGTGTTCTCAAGGGATTTTATAGTTTAGGTGAAGATCCTACAATATTAGAGAGAGAAAGGTTCATCTTTTGTTTGGCCTGTTAGAGGAAGCTCGTGATGACTGCGGGGGGGAAGATCCCCATTTCAACAAGAGGCTCCTAACAGAAGGGTTTAATACAGATTTAAAGAATTTATTAGGAAGGCAACTAAAAGTAGAGTTCTGAATATTTGGTGTGACTGTAGATGAGTGTGTGGTTGTCTGTATGTTCATGTGTTGTGTGTTGGACTGAATGACAGTGTTAGCTCCAAAGCTAAGAGGTAATATAGGAAGGCAAAGATACTTCATAATTTTGGTTCATGACAAGTTTTTCTAAACTACCAACAAGAGCATTAAAGATAGCACACGTAATTATTTTTACTATTAGCAACAAGCTAAAAATTACAGAAAGTTTACTATCAGATAACACACCCATGTTAGCAATACCAGAGACACATCATTCTACATTTGAGGATGCAGAATTAATGCTACAGGGGTTTAAGATTAAGCCAGTATTGATGGCTTTTTGTTAAATATTTAGTATATGGATATAGTGTGTGATACTTTTAATCGGGTGTGTGACTTGATTTATGAGAAATAGTTTATGGGTGATCTGAATATTGACTATAGTTTTCCACTGAAAAATAAGTTGCTAAATGTAGCAAATGCAAATGGATTATCCCAAGTAATTAATTTTACAACACAAATGCTGCAGAGTAGAGATGGCATAAAAATCTCCACTTGTATTGATCATATCTTTACTAATGCTGCAAACTTATTCTCTAAAGACACATCGATACCAATAGGGTTATTGATCATAATTTGAATGCAGTGGTGAGAAAAATAAAGGCATCATCCAGAATGAGACCAAACGTGGTCCTTCAGAGATGTTATAGAGACTTTAATCAGCACCAGTTTGTGGATGACGTTTGGTCAGATGTTTTATCAGTAATGCATCCTGAAAAAGCATTGGCAGAGTTTCAT
Source organism: Australoheros facetus (assembly GCA_030220045.1). Lineage (NCBI taxonomy): Eukaryota > Metazoa > Chordata > Actinopteri > Cichliformes > Cichlidae > Australoheros > Australoheros facetus. Next base: position 67,273 of record JASGAU010406444.1, read on the forward strand.
GCTTTATTTATGCCAGTAGTTGAAAGACATGCAGTCTAGGTGTAGTGTAGGAAGTTAACCATCAGAAATGCTAGCACACAGTGGCTGGGACTATGTGGCAGTGCGTAATCAAGCAATGATGTAAATTAAGGAATACTAGGTTAAAACGAAAGAAAAGGAAACCGTATTGTGAAAACAAGATTATAATATATAAAATGACTGAAAGGTTATGGAAAATGTTAAATAATTTAATAGGCAAAAACAAAAATGATGCCTTCCTGTGTCAGAAAGTAAATTCTTAACTAAACCAGTTGATATTATAAATTATTTTAATAATTGTTTCATAAATAAGGCAGATAATCAAAAAAAATGATATGCCTGGAACAGATGAGGATGGATTATATTTAATTAAAAATCAAATCATGAATGATAATAATAAGTTCGTGATATTACTCATTTCTCTGATCTAAATTTACTGCTCTTTTATGGCGGGTGGGTCACATATTAGCATTAGCACTTTTCATATGACTGGGTAGTATTGGCAATTTATAGCCAACAGCCTGTGTTATTGATGCTTTTTGAATAAAAATACACCACTTTCTTTTGTATTTTGGTTTGAGTGAAGATTTAAGATTGGGTGGGCTCCATGGGCTTTTTTAGTTTTTAAGTGGGCCACAGCACTCTTGATTTTGGGAATGACTGCAGTGGAGAATATATTATTAACTTGTAAAGATAAACATTGCATAAATTGGTTGCCAGTTTAATTGCTCCTGCTATTTGTCCTATTATAAATTGGAGTTTTATTGAAAGAATATGCCAACAAGCACGGAAAATTAGTAACATAGTCCTGCTGCTGAAAAGTGGAAAATTATCTTTTTGTGGATCGAATGGTCATCCAGTAAGTTTATTACCTGTATTGAGTAAGATTATGGAAAGAACTGTAAATGAGCAGATTCATTGTTATCTTTGTGAGAATAATTCAATTACTGCTTACAGAAAGGGGTATTCTACGGCTACTGTTTTAGCTCAAATGACCGACAACTGGTTAAGAAGTATAGAAGATAAAAAAATAGTTGGTGTGGTACTGCTGGACTTTCCAGCAGCATTAGATAAAATACTTCTCAGTATGTAATATTATGGATCAGGAGTTATTTGAGTAAGTGGAAACACACTGTTTTTTGGTTGTTTTCTTTTTTAAATGTAACATTTTCAGAAATGAGGCCTGTGTGGAGTCCCCCAAGGACGTTGTCTTGGACTGTTGTATATTATGTTTACAAATCGTCTGGGGTCTGCGGTGCAATTGGCTTTTTTTGACTTCTTTTGATTTTAACTTTTATATTTACATAAAAAACTGTTTACCTTGCCTTGTTTGGTATCGTTGTTTTTAGCACACCCTCACATGTGTGACTGTACAATTATTTTTTTCATTTTGATATAATTGGACCTAAAATCACACAAAACCATAAAATACACATAGAAAAAAAGTTTGATCTTTTTTTTTTTTTTACTTTGAAAACCACAAACGTGTGTAATGAACTATTTTCATAACTTAGACTATAAATATAAGTTGTAATTTTCAGAAATGTATGTACAAATTTAACAAGTTATAAACAACTATTTACATTAAAATACAGGCAATGCCTCAGGCGTTTTTCTACAAATATTACTGAATAATCAGGTGTCACAATAAGATGCCACAAATTATATGTGCCTCTCCAAAAAAAACAGTTCCTGTCCAGCACAGACAGAGGGCGCCATCACAGGCGTGACTCTACCAGGTGTGTCCCTCCTACCACTGAACACCTGGAAACAGTGTTTCCATACATACATACTCAAATCTCTCAAATTCCAAACCTCATTTAAATCATCGTAAGTCATCTTGAATCAGTGATGTCATTTGGCATCAACATGTTTGTCGGGTCCAGAGGGTTAATATGGTCTCTACTGTAGATACGTAGATGATTCAACATTATATGTAGCAGCTAATACTGAAAATGAGTTAAATATGCTTTTAAAGTCTGAGTTAGGATCAGTAGTTAAATGGGTAAAGAACAATAAATTGATTTTGAATGTGTCTAAGACAAATAGCATGATGGTTGGTTCTAACTCTTCCATTAGAAAGAACCCAGCTTTAAAGGTTTTTATTAATGGTGAGTCTGTTGATCTCATCCATGAGACCAAGCTCCTTAGACAGGAAACTATCCTGGACAGAACTTATTAATAAGACTTGTTAAAATGGGAAATGGTCATTCTACAGTTAAAAGATATGCAAACATTTTGACACTAAAATCGATTAAGCAATTTATCCAAGCATTGATCTTGTCCTGCCATGATTGCCCAGTAGTATTGGATAGTCATACAATGGATGAAATTAAGAACATGTGAATGATTTAAAATAAAGCAGCAGGAATGGTTCTTTGTTGTGGGTACAGAACAAATATTATAATGCATAAATGTATTAATTGGTCAACTGTAAAATATAGATTTCTTTATTTTTATTTCATTCTTTAGAAATATTGTTACAAAGATTCCAATTATTTGTTATAAAAATTCATAATTCAGCGTAGATGGACATGGGTTACAGGAGGACAATTTGTATCACTCACAGCAAGAACCAGTTCAATCAAAAGAAGAGTTTTATGGCACACAACACCAGTAAAACCTTTAAAACAATAATTATTTGCTGTGACTTTTGGCCACAGTTAGAACATATTAATACAAGCTTGAATTCTTGTGTGTGTGCTGTAGTAATGATGGTTAGTTAAATGTTATGCTGTGCAAATGTTATGTTATCGAGGCATAATTTGTGTTGTGAGGAGCTGTTTTTGTTTGTGTGCTTTGTGATGATGTCGTGTTGTATGTGTGTGTTTTGGAGTTCGCTGTTAAACTGTAAAGAGTTGGAGACTCCAGGAAGAATAGCTGCTGCACTGCATTCACACAAACATCAGAGCCTCATATTTGAGAAATGATTTTCGCTCTTTTACTTATTTGTAGTGACTGAATAATTGTTGCAGTTTGAACAGTTTGTGTAGCGTTTGTCTTCATATCGGTTCTTTTCTCTGTGCTCCTTTATTTGAGGTCTTTTGTGAGTTATTTTATGAAAAGCGTTTTGCACGACAAGTTTGAATGTCTGCGTTATATAAATAGAGTTGAGTTTTTTTCATGACTGCAGTTTTGTGTCTTTCCTCGTGGCTGTTCCAGCCTTTCCTCTGGAGTTCCCGCTCATTCTGTAATACTGAATGTGTTGTATTTAGACATTCTCCCCTGAGATGCGCCACAGCAGCTTTCAGGTTGAGTGGAACAGTCACAAAATGCTGCTTTTCTCTGATGTTTGATAGAAAAGTTTTTAATGAATTGAAGGTGAGGTGTAAGGGATGAAAATGTATCTTTACACTTGAAGAGATGATGCAGCGTGATGTGATTTAGTTTCGATGTGAAGTATTTCTTGAAGAGGTGAGTTCACTTAGAGCTGAAGACAGGAGGTGAGTCTCTTTCATGTGCTGATTTCATCACCACTGCAGGAATGCTTTGATCGATGGCATTGTGATCGATACTTTAGTGCTCAGAAATGACTTGTCTGGTGTTAATATTTATAAAAAATATGTATTGACTGCAAAGTTTATCGGTTCTCACAGGCATAAATGGGCCCTGGTGATGGAAAAAAAGCAGGAGAGCTTTATAGAGCTTGAAGTTTTGGTTCATTTTGCTGTTGGAGTCGTGATTTACATTATTTTCATGTTTTTTTTTTTTTTTAATATGTT
>JASGAU010406445.1:0-11617 GCA_030220045.1 Australoheros facetus
CCCCCCACCCCCAGCAGCCTAGGCCTATAGCGGCAAAACTAAGGGATTTTTTTCCCTACTTCTCTTATGTGTTTCCCCCTCCATAATTTAGATCGGAGCACCCAGTTTGCTAATATATGTGCTACTCTGTGACTGAAAAAAGAAAACAAAAAACTACCACAAGAATTAGCATTCAAATTCTGTGATGTGTTCTCGCTCTATATTCTTCGCAACCATATTCTCCACGTGTTTAACACTTGAAGCTTGTAAACTCCTGCCCATCCTGCAGCACAGATGTTGAGAAGATGGTCAGCTACTCAAATATTTCTCTTTCTCTCTAGTCCCTCATTCCAACCTTAGCTTCCCCAGTTTTTTTCGAAAAGCAGTCTTCCGAAGGGGAGGCATCAGTGGGGTGCTCACATTCTCTGCTCTGCAGTAGAACCAGCCGTCCTCCTCGGGGACTTCTTGTTTGAACTTTTAGAATCAGAATTTGTAACGACATGAAGCAGAGAAGATGCAGCCATAACAGAGCAGTGCACATCAGACCAAGGCGACGAGGAGCCAGATCAAATGCGCCCCTCGGGGAGTAATGTTGAATCTAAGAGCGAAACCTCCAATCTCATCCACAAAGCAGGGCTGCATGTAAGACGCCTTTTGTCTCATAAACTCTCCAAGTTTGTGACCTCAGTCTATCATTTGCATCCAAGGAGTGTAAACAAGCATGTTATTTGTGCAGCATTCCCTGGGCCACCCACCCATCTCCTCCACTGACAGCAAAGAAAGAATTAAACTCTTGGGGCAATCCACAGTTTTCTGCAGCAAACACTTTGAACAAAGAAAGTAGACTGGAAACCCCTCCTAGCAGAATTTTATGAGCCAAGATATTTCATTTTTTTAACCCAATTCCAAATTGCTTTTGTACATTTGTGTTGGCACAGTTGCAGTGGCTGTGCAATAGAGATGACAAGGCTAATTACATAGCTCAAAAAATGTACACTGAGAAACTAAAACAGTCTTATTTTTTTGAACATTGGGCTGAAGCACACAGCCAGTGGCACTGACCCCAATATCACACCATATTTATTCTTCTGACAGAAACCAGCACCACGGCACTGATTTTATGCCACTAGGGTTCGTATGTATTGCACTGCTGTTTTTAAGTTTTGCCAAGCCAAACTAATGAGCTGAAACAAACAGTCCAGTGCTCTTTAAAGAATAGACTGTCCCTATGATTAGATACAGGTGAAACTAGGCCAGTTCAGCTCTAAAGAAAAATCGACCATATAAAGTGGTTAAAGTCTTGGCCCGAACATAATCTGGATGTAAGTGAACTTGCCCAGAAAATACTACGAAGACCCTTTAACATCAGGTCTATCGTGGATTATGGGGAATAAGAAAGGATTTTCTATAAGTGCTCTGTGAAATCCCCTTTTGCTGTAGCTAGTAACTGTGGCAATATGTAACTGTACAGAGCAGCACGTTGTGGTAGACCATATCAGTTTTAGCGTGCGTGTGTGGGAGTGAAGAGATATCTGTGGACAAAAAAACAAAAAGGAATAGCCCTCTAACAGCTTACATTTTTGAAATGATCCGAGAGAAGGTTACGGAGGGCTGGCTTATATTTCACAATTTTTTATTTCGCTTTGATTCAATAAATGTCAAGTTTACTCCTTAAAACACTTCATGCTTTGGAACTGCCTGGATTCGCTGCAGATTTCAAAAATTCTCTGACCTTGAAAGCATTAATGGGAATCAGAAAATGTGTTCATTAAAAAAAAAAATATGCTCACAATATCAAACGTGTGGTCTATATCCTGGACAAACTGGACCATGTCATGGTTATTGCCTCATACATGAGACATAAGGGGACATTTCACTGAAAGTCTCATTACGTCTGTTTGCCCATGTGCCTCTGCGATGGGCATGGGGTTATCCTCTCCAAATATGGCAAGTGCTCCAGGTGGTGAGTAAAGATTGTGTTTGTGTAGCTAAAACCAAACTCCCTGCATTTCCAGTGAAGAGATGGAATGGAATGCTGGGATGAGATGGAATGAGATGGAATGCTGGGATGCAATGCAGTTTGGGTAGTTTCCTCTGAATCTTATCCTTCATACGCATCAGAAATTTACCCACATTAGAATTCCACGTTGACAGTCTCTGATTCTGGAGTCTGTCCACATTGGAAGTGATTAAGTAACTTCACCCAGCAGCTCCAAGTGTTAAAGGTGTGTAAAGTGTTATTAGCAGTTGCTCCCCCTAACCTTCCTAACACAGCTGGGTCCCCCTTAACCAATGAGGTCATGATGGGTCACAGCATAGCTAACCATGTGACCAGACAAGGTCACGGGGACAGGTCAAAAGATCAAGTCCACTTCCAGAGAGGGCAGAGGGTAGGGATAGTGAGTTCAGTTGAGGAGGTGCCAGTAACAGTCAAATTTTTGTGTTGCTTCACAAATAGTGAGCATAAGTTTGTTCTGTACTACGGACTTTTAAAAATAGACTCATAAATAAAATGTGTCTCCTTTATTTTACCAAAAAAAATAAATAAATGGAGTCATGGTTCATTATGAATATGTTTAGGCCTGTGCATGTGTGCGTCCTGTTTAATAAAGCATAGGCTCTGAAATTCAAGTCTCTTTTCCTCTGACTTCAAAGACAATTACTGGCATGCATGCACATGAAATCACTCTAGAAACTTTGTAAGTGTGTCAATAGGCACACATGGATTTTTCTATTTTCTTCTTTGATCAACTTCTGTTTTTTATATCAGCTTTTTCTCCACCTATTTTGCAGACACAACAAACCCAGATACACAAGCCGTCTCACTTCCTCTCTTCACTCACACAGTTCCTGATGTCTGCTATTTAATTAGTAATATCTTTCCTGCTCACTTAGCCTGCATTTGATAGATACTTAAGAGAGAGTAAAAACTATGAAATGAGCTGATGGGTTTAAAGTTTGAAAGTACACTAATTACAGTTTTTGCAATTGTAACATCCCTGCCAGAAGATCGATTTTTTCCATCAAAACTGAAAAGGTATATACATGCTTTGAAGCCACATTTTTCATGCTACTTAACACAAGAATTTGGCTGTCTCTAACCATTTACAACATGCATACAATATTTGTGTGTCCAACAGCAACATTAAGACTTGTGTTTTCTATTGGGATAGAATGAATATCACTGCATTCTCATAAGATGATGAAACCACTTATTGTGCCAGAGGTACAGTGCTGTATGAACTCACAAATATGACTCACCGTTGTTGCATGTTATCCGTTTCCATTTGCAGGTAATGAACTGATAGCAAGAAAATACATCAAGGCTATGCATAACAGAGTCAGATACAGATTCTAAGCAACACTTTCATTTAAAAATGCAGCCAAACGTACATGTTCACACATTCTTTTCTCACCTGTCGCCTCTAATGCTTTACTTTACTCCCCCGGTCCACCCATTCAACACCCCTCACTCATCCCTCCGCCTTATTGATGGCAATCAGTGTGACTTTATGGCAAAGTGCCCTGCAGCTCATCTCCCTTTACCTTTCCTTCCTATTTAACTGGTACCAGAAACTTTTAAGTTTCTTACTATGTGTACCCTGGGTTTTTCGAGTAATACTTTGGCTAAAGGTATCAAATTATTGTTTTTATGTATCTTCATTTTAACTGAACTGGTCTTTTACTGTTGAACATATCAGAAGGCAGGTTCTGTGTGCATCTATTTAGTGTGCACCTTTGTGCCTGGGATTCTCTGTCGAGCATGAGAATCAAGCCTGATGCAAGAATTCTGGGAGCCATACTATCACTGGTCAAGCTGATGGTGCCACTGCTCCTCACAGGCTGTCCGGGTGGTGTGCTGTAAACTTTTAACTAGAGTATGACAATTAGGGGTGACTACACCTTTGAAATGCAAAGTGAACATAAATGGGACTTAATAACCATGATGCTTCTTTCTTTTTTTCCATGAGAACGTTGGTCTGAATTTTATCAAGGATTAAATTCATGCTCGCTCTGTGTCAATTCAATTTTGGAGACTGTTTGCTCATAGTCTTGATAGCCCTGAGGTCTGGTGTGACTTTGAAGTGGTTTTGTTCCATTTTTTTCTGCATTTCTTTAAGCCTCGAGAAATTATAAAACAGCCATAGTTGGAGAGTGAAATTACTGGGCTGTTGCATTCCCATTCATCATATTAAAGGAATGTAGCCATCCAGAAAAAAAAGAACGAATAAAGAACACAGGGGGATCGAGTGGAATAATCCTCTATCCCAGTTAAGCTTGAATCTTTTTTTTTTCTTTAATTACATGTGAACCAGGTCACTTTTGACAGTCTGGTTAAAGTAAAAATGGCAATTGCCGTGGTACAAAAGGCCTCATTTCTGTTTTTTTTAACCATACAAAATGTGTCCAGTATGTTTGGCTTTGTGAACACAAATAGGAACAAATGGTGAGGGGTTAGTGGTTTTACAGTACTAGACAGCTTTTGTGCTTTGAACCAGACTATCATAATGGAGAGGCAGCCGCCCTAAAACCTGAGGTGACAGATTCAGCAGGAAGTTTGAGCCACTTGGCCACCAGGATATCCTGTGTGACTCATTCTCAAAGCAGATGGGTAAGCTGCTTTGATATAGCTAGATTGCCCAACAAACTACCCAACTGGTGTCCACTGAAAGGACAGTTTCAATAAGTTAAGCTGTAATTCATCAAAAGTCCCCATGTCAAAATGACACCCAACACTGAATCAAGCATATGAACATATATAAACATGAATAATGATTTCCTGCTTGCTGAATAAATGCATTTCCAATCTTTGCATTTTGGCTAAATGTTTTGAAAATGAGAATATGCAAATTTTTTTATCCCTCAATATACAAGATTGCAAGCAAAATGGTTTGCATTTCAATGACAAATCCGCACTGAACCTCCTCTCAGACATTTAAATCCAAAGTTTTCATTTCAGGTTCCTTCTTCTTCCCCCATCTTTTTCGCATCTTACTCTCTGATTGACACCCAGTCTTAGTGTCTATGTTCTATTTAGTGGGGCTGGATGTGCATTTCCCTGACAACCACATAATGGAAGGGAAAGCTGTTTATTTTCAACATGGCATTGTTGTATAAAGGTTTCACTTCCACATTACTGGGTAAAAAGCTGCTGCTGAGAGGAGAGCATGAGTGATTCTCAGACCTGGGCCAAATGATGGTTACTATAAAGATATGTTTAGAAATAACATCACTACTGTAATGTTTAACTTTAACTGATCCATAAAGGAAATGTAAAGAAAACCCATATTGTATGACATACTATTTTTTCCCATAAGGCTTCATCAATATGTTGGGACAGGAGGCTCAGTAAAACGCACAGTGTAACGTGCCAGGTCCACGCTTCCAATAACAGGTCACTGCCAACTTCTTTTTCGTGACTCCAGAGAGCACTTCTGTACATAATGAAATGAACCTTTTTCTAAATTCTTTGCCAGCAAGGTACTTCTTTGCATTTACATCAGTGCATTTACAATGGAAATTGTAATTTAATCACCCATGCATTATTTATCTGCATTTTTCTAGGGCAACATATTGTAGAGTCGCTGGAAGGAGAATGTGAGATAGAAAGATGCAGTCAGGCTAAGAAGAACAATTTCAGAAGAAGAAATAAAATCATAATGGCAACTCCACAATGTTTTGTTTATTTTGGTCAAAGAAAGCTGACATTGTAAACCAGTTAGATATAAACTATATTCTCAGCAGACCTTGTGTTTGCTTAATTTTTTCCTAAAAAGAATAAGCAGAAGAGAATGGATGGATGTATTGTTTTAATTGTGCAAAAGACAGTAAAAGATTGGTTGATCACACAGCATCAACATTTAAACAGTAACTACTCATATAAAGTGTCATTATATGTACACTGTGTCTAATCAAAGTCATTTCAATAAAGCCACAATAACATTTTTATGCCAAAGACTAAGAATAAATCTATGCCACTCCTGAATACTATATTGATGTTCAGTAGAAGGTCTATATTCATGGAAGTACATGAAAAGAGCACAACTTTCCAACACTGCATGGCATACTGATCATGCAAATCGATATATTTTCATATGTATTATCAAGGCATCAGGGTGATCATGGCCAAAATAAGAAACAAAACTGTAGCGGCCGTGTGTGGTTTGGGGCACGACTGCAGGGGAGAGGTGGGGCAGTGGGTTCAGGGAGGGCTGCCCGGCTTGACAGTAATCGTGTGTGTGTTTGTGTGTCCTTTTTTGATACAGTAGCTGGCAGGAGGAGAAGGAGGAAGTTGCTGAGCAGAGCTGGGGAGGATGCCCGCATATCTGAGACAGCGAAAGTGTAAACTTGTAGAGAAAAATAAAGTGGTGGAACGCACTCAACGTCTCTGTAGCGTGTAGCATCCAAAAGAAAAAAACAGGCCTCTTGCTTGTCTCCCTAACAGGAGAAAACATACTGATTAATGCCATAAGATGGAGTGAATGTTCAGACTGGCTATCTGGCAATCCCTGCAATTTCCTGGAATGAAAAAGAGATGTTTTAAATGTAAACTATTAACTTTTGGAGCCATTTGAGGACCTGCAGCTTTTGTCTCTTCCTTGTTGGGTTTGTTGGTTTCGGCAGAGGTTTGTTACTTGGTCTGAAAGACAAAGTGTGACAACACAAAGTCACTCAGTTGCTTTTGTATATCAAAACCAAATATCATATTTAATAGGTAAGGCCATAGAAAAACAACATTGTTATTTAAATAAGACCATTTAACAAAGACCAAAGTGGGCATAAAGTCACCTTTGCAAAATAATGGACACACTTTTACCTTCACAGTCCTCTCCACTTTGGAAATCTCATCCAGGCGCGTGCACAAGGCACAAATTTAATCAGCAAAACAAGTGTAGAGTGAAAGGGGGGGGACTATTCTTAGGCTACAAAAATTTAATTTATTTTTCCTTTTACAGGGATGGGATCCCAAGTCCCTCTCCCATACCCACACTCCTCCCCATGAGCACCTTTCAATTTGCCAGATTAGCACCACTATTGTACCTCTGGCATGTTCCAAGACACACAACGGCACAGTCCCTAAAAAACACCAGTGCTACCCCCACTTCTCACCTCCATTGCTCCAACCATCCCCCCCGTCTCCCCAATCTTATTAAACTAATTAAAGATGGGGTCGGGGGTGGCAGAAGAAACTAAATGAGATGGAACAATATTGGTGGAGGGGGGAAAGAGTTAATCATGTTTAAGGTAAATTTAATACACCTCTACCAGATTCCCTTGCTCTCGGGCATCATGTGAGTGACAGAGAAGAGCTTGCTATTAAGAATATGTTTGTTCAAACTGTATCTCCTGAAAAGGAGACCAAAAATATTCAGTTTCCATGGCAATATGGACTTAGTCAAGCTTCAAGTAGCATACCATATGAGTGTTTTAGGCTGGACTTTTCCTCAAGCAAAGCAACTAGCAGAAGATACTACAGGCTGGACAGATTTTGATACAAAATCCTTTTTTTTTTCCATTTTTATTTCTCAAACTTTAACTTGCAGTTGGCTGGTGATTTTAAAATGTGTAAAACTTTTTTTTTGGTGCAAAAAAAAATAAAATATGGGCCAATTTATTTTATTTTTTTTAAGGGGAAGACTCAAATGCTTCTAGCTTTAACACAAGAATCAAACAAGTACTTTGTGACCCATCCTAATTGCAACAAAATTAGCTTTTGCTTGCGGCACTGACTCTTTGTCATTTTTCTACATGCAAGTGGTTTTAAATATTTCCTATGATAGAGGGTTTATTTCATACCTGTATACCGGTTCAGTGCTGAAATTATCCACTATTCACAATCAGATGCTGTATTAGTAAAATTAGAAAGCTGCACATATGCGCTTCTTAGAAAAGAATATTCATCAAGAGATGTGCAGCAAACAAAGAGTGCTCCCATGGTGAAGGCTTCTCTGTGTATTTTATGCAAGCCAAATTATTTCTGCACTTCTGCTCGGCTGTTTGAAGCTTTATCATATTTCCATCATAAATAAATCATAAACATCTTGAATTAGGCTTACTTTGACAAGTCTATCAATCACAACACATACCATGGACTGCGAAGTGAAATTTATAATAAACATATGTGGTCTAACTTTAATCTTCTCAGTCGTGATGTTTACACCAACACATAAACAGAGACCAGTAACTAAAATCCCCCTTTCTTGAAGCACACACCTCTTTGTAGGAAAGGATGTGGCCTTTTGCTTTCAGGAAGAAGCACTTATGTGTGATGAGAGACATTTTATGACAGTGCTAGTCAAGGAAATCCAGGCCGCCTTCCTTTAGAATAAGTCATGTTTTCTTTTTCTTTTGTTGGTTTGTTTGCTTGTTTGTTTCAGGTTTGTGAATTAGTAAAGTTCTAATTTGTGCTCCTTGCAAATTATTGGCTTTGACATCGCTGCAATTTTGCATGCTGTTTGGATTTCACCACAGGTGGCAACGGGCAAGCGACATTCACTGGGAATATACTGGTTTATATATTTTTTTTTTATTGAAAAGCATATTTCATCAGCCTTTCCATACCAGAGCAATTTCACACTAATTTCATTAAAAATACTCAGCTCACGTAGGGCTTAGCTGCTCTGCAAATGAGCAAACATACAAAAAACAAGAAAAACATAATGGATTTAATGCAAAGTGAGAAGGTAGAGATCAGCAAGTCAACTTAATGCTGGTGAAATCTATTTTGTCTTCCAACCACAGTGAAGCTGCTTTACTGCTGTTTCTTGCATTGTGTTATCTTTTAACTTAAATAGATCTGTCTGAATAGTTGAACATTTTGAATCGACAGTCACAAAGTCTGAACTTCAGCGGCGTCTGACATCATTTACCTCTCCTACTAAAAAAAGAAAATTCTGCTGGTTCCTTTTTAAACACTTCTAGAAGCCCAAAACATCTTGACAAGAATAAACACAAAACTTCACACCTTCAGATAACTGTTAGCTGTAAGGGGGTTGAGGCTCCAGTTCATCTAACCTGAATTAGAAAGCTGGTGCTAGGACCATTTTTGCTAGGATGGTTACACATCACTCATTCTTTAACACTGACTTTGAACAAACTTCCTCCAACACAGCACCTTAAAAGCCTCATCCCTCACCAGGCGTCAATCCGTGATTATAAAATCCAGATCCTGTCTTTTCTTTATACAACCTGGAAAGCCAACCCCCTCCCTTGAAAGGTTAAGTAAGGCAGGACATGACAGAGGGAAACAAGGAAGAGACGGAAGGATGAGCCCTTGTTGATGGGTGCTGGAGCGGCAGCTGAGAGAAGCCACATTATCAATAGGGTGTGAAATTCCTGCTTAGATGGGACCTCCGTCTGGTACATAGCTGAGGGGACAAAGAGGGGAGGAAACGCGTCAGCCTGTCTGCCCACACTGTTCCCCTGATCCTCCCCATCATGCCCACAGAGAGAAGACGGTTTATCTGTGGTCAGTGATGCCCAACCTATCTCCCCACTGACCTCTGTTGGCAACCAACAGGGAAGCTGCCATAAAGGCCAAAAAAGCTCTAGTTAAGGAGGCCCTGCTGAAAAGGTGTGTGGTCTGAGCTGTTACAGAAATAGCTATTATAAAATAATATCACCACTTGGGACCAAAGGGCAATAAATGAAGAAAATGCAACTTGTAAATGTGCAAAGAATTCCAAGAGTGTTTTGCCTCAGCATATCAATGTATTTCTAAGATGATGTAATGTGAAGAAATGCATCTTTTGATAAAAAAAAAAAAAAAAAAGTTGGGCATAATAGACTCAGCTGTCAACACAAATCCACAGCTGTCACCACAATATGGCTTCAAAGCACCCTGAATACATTACATATTGTCACCATATTACAAAGATATGAGAATGTGGGCCTTTTAACAAGAAAGACCATTGGTGCTGGAATCGGTTTTTAACTCTCTGAGATGTGAATCAGATAGACTGATGAAAAACTTACTGCGGAACACCTTGAAACTTTCATTAGTAGAAGAAATGACACAGTTACATCCTATTATCAGGGACCTCGACCTTTATTGGACTGGGGTCGCACCACTCCACAATGTCTCACCTCAGACTCAGTGACACAATTCTCCAATAACAGCCCATTAATTAGTTGAGCACATTATACTGTTCAGAGGTGGGACAGTTCTTTGCCTGGAGCTGGCCACCCCGTCTCAGGCGGATAGACACATGCAAATCTGTTTGTTTCATCAAGTGTGAATTCAATTTGCAACGTTCCTTTTAATCTAGAGCACCTTTGCCCCCAGCGCATAGGAGACCACAAAGCTCCCGTTTGGTAAAGTTTTGATGAAAAAGAGGAAAAGGAAGGGCAAAAGGAGAAATAGAGGAAGACAAAAATGTGACAGTGAAAGGCAAAGGTGCGCCTTTGTTAGGGAGGGACGAAGACCCTGTAACCTTGGAGAGTGTGCATGAAAAGTTGACAGGATTTTTTTTTTCCATCAGTACCCATGGGAAACACCTGAACATTCAAACAGAACAGCAGATAATGCCCAAGACAAAATGCCGAATGATGACAGATAGTAGAAGATGGAGACAGGGGAAAACAGAAAAGACTGACATTATCAGCATTTCTGTATCCGCGCACGGTGTTTATAGCCTGTTTTGTCAGGCTGTTTCTCATGCTTGTCTGTAGAATGTGTTCTGTTTCCCCAGTGGATGCAGCTGGTTGAGAAAACAGGGATTTGCTACAAAGGCAGAACATCACTTTTGTGGAGTGGGTAAAAGAGGGTATCACAGTCCCTTGTGAAAAGTTTTCCTGAAAGCATGAGAGGAGAAGTGTGTGCTTGATTTGTTCACTGGGACATGTAAGAATGCTCACATACATCCTGACACACACACACACACACACACACACACACACACACACACACACACACACACACACAGACACGCACAATACACACACAATACACACACAATACACACAACTCATGTTCCAAAATCTTAATCTGTCTCTTTTTGGAAGTCAAAAAGAGACAGATCAGGTTGTATCCTCATTGCCTGATTCAGGTTTGAGTGGGTGTAGGCTTGGATGTGTCACTGTGCGCCAGACAGTGTTGGCTATACACTGTCAGTGATGAGGCATGCAGCAGCATGATATAGTCTGTTATCACATGAATGTGAATCAGCCCCAAAAGCAACAGACTACAAATCAACAAGGCAACATTTTTCATTTTAGGAGGAGGGTAGGGGGATGAGTAAAAGGCCCCCAGGGCCAAATGGAAATGTTGTCTCTATATGTATTTTTTGTGGCAGGCTGAGGGTTTGTCATACAGTAAGAACAACTGTAGATCATGAAACATTGTACGTGTGCAAAATGATATCATGGCTTTTCATTTATGCTTTTTTTTCTTTTTATAAAACAGTGGGTTTTTTTTTTTCAGCCATCATCGTGGGACTCTTTTTCAGCTGGTTTTGGCAAAAGAACCACAACAATGTGTTCTGAAACGTGCTCTTTATTTCAAATTAAAAATCCAGTTTGGCAAGCGTCACCACGCAGATGATAACATTCTCCATTGTGTTGCTAGGAACAGAGTACACACGCAAAATAAATAAATAAATAATATTAATAACAAAAAAGGAGTTTCACACTTTTTTTC
>JASGAU010406446.1:0-13764 GCA_030220045.1 Australoheros facetus
ATGAAACTAATAACAGGGGAAGCAAAACTAAACACAAAGCACAGGGAACACAAGACTGTCAAAATAATACAGGAAGTGGCTAAACAAAGAACACGCAGACATGGACACTGGAGAGAGACGCAGACCTGACACAGGGAAACACAAGGGACCAGAATAAACTGAGGAATACAAAAGAAACCCAATAAACATAATCAGAGAAATAACTGAAACAAAACCAAGAAAACAAAACACTGAGCCACCGGCCCAGGACCATGACAAACAACTTTTCAATACCCAGAGCCAAAAGAAGAGGGGCTTTTTGTTGTGCTTCTAGGCCTGTCACTTCCTGATGTCCTGCTGTGATTAGATGATAAATACTGCAATTAGAAACTCTGACAGAGATAAATGTTGTTGGCCATTGTATGTTTGGGAGAATACGTGCATGTCTCAACCATCTGTGGTAGATGCACTTATCACTTATCCTTAAATTGCTGGCTTTAAGAGTTCAAACTAAATAAACAAGTTACTACTTCAAATGATTTTCTTTCAAGTATATTATGGATATTCATGCCATGAAATCCCATTTGTTAGATAGACATCATTTAGAACAACATGTACTAATCACTGTTACAGCAATTTACAGTACTGCGGAAATGTTTCTAGCCATCCCTCATTTCTTTATATTTTTGCTTGGAAAATGGCAAATAGATGCAGCCATTTATTGTAACCTACAGACATACATGGGAATACTGTATATAAGGCATGAACGGCTTTCTAGTAGTCTTCAGGAATAGTTTGACGTGATGATCCCACACTGCTTCAACACTGAGGTCCAGGCTCTGGGGAGACTTTTGCATGATGCTGTCCACAAAGACAATGTTCATTGTGGCATTTTGTGTAGCTCTGTTTCCTTTATTATTTTTAATTATTTCTGAACCAATCTATATCATCATACACATACAAAAAAAAGAAAGTTTTGCTGTTGTAAAAAATTAATATGCTGCATTATATTTCAAACTGACTTATTTATTAATTGTAATAAGCTCTTTTTCTGTGGCTTTTGTATAGCCAGCTCTATCTTAAACTACTTTTTTATACCCTGAAGAGACCTATGATAGTTGAATATTATAGGAATGAAAAACGTGGTGGACAGCATTTGTGAGTACATATGTAGAATTCTAATGTGAACAATCCCCCATTCACGTGTATTCCTCTATGTTTAATATGGGATATTATTTACTCATAGCTAGGCTTGCAGGTGGCACTCATAAATAGTGCAACAGCCAGTATTCAGGAATGGAAAAAACACTGCAGATTGAAGTGCCATAAAGATACAGACACAGGATGTAGTCACCAAAAGCCAGGACAAATTGGCTAGCAAGGAAACAGGCTTACCCAATGGAAATGACAGGGTAAATAAAACCTAAACTGCTGCTGGGATACAGAAAACTGCATATGTTTTGTGTTTGTGTGAACATTTGGTCGGTCTTGGATTACAATAGAAAGACATAAAGTTTGTGACAAAACCTACAAAAGCTCTTTTATTTCAGCCCCTTGTGGGGAAAAACAATTTCAGCACTTATAGTTTTAGGCAGTTTAAGCTGAATGAGAGGACAGAAAACAAACAAAAAGTAGTATTAAAAACAATAGGGAAATACAGGCAAAGCTATTTTGAAGAAAAAAATTCTGAATGTCAAAGTGGGAAAACTAAATCATGATGCTGAGGGGTATAACCAGGGAGGATAGGGAACTTAAAAACGAGGAGGGAAAGAGTTGAGTAGAAAAAGGACAGGGGGAGAGACAGAGACAGAGGAGTAAAAGTATTGATATTTCCAGCATAAACACTCGTCTTAATGGACCTGGAGAGCTGGAGCTAGAGATCGATCAGAAGACAGAAGTCTCGGCAGATGTATGGAAGGAAAATATACCTCTCACCTACTGTGAAGAGGGCAGAGGCAGGGTGGAGGAATAGAGGGTGGAGATTAGGATATGACCAGACACAGTGGGCATACAGAAAGAGGGCCGAGACTGAATCCTAATGCACGAAATGTATTTTTCATGAGAGTGGAATCAATAGTGATTTGGAGTTTTCCCTTTGTAGCTGGAATGAGCTGAGTCTGAGCAAACTAAGAGGTAGGTTATCTGGGAAATCAGAGACGTGGCAGGGACGGAGAAGAGGACTGGATAAATTAGTGGATATATGGATGAATAACTGAAAAGATAAATGACAGCAGCAGGTTATTAAGAGGAAGTTCCTGGAAGTGGATGTGGGAGGAGGACAAAGTGGGGCGGGTGTGTGGGAGGGTGACTGGCGAGTCAGAGGCGCAGATACTGTATAAGAATGGTGTTCTTGGAGTAGCTATTTTTTTATGTATGAGATTTTGACCTCCCATTTGGGGTCATTCTGAATCAGTCTTCACTTCCTCACAGACAGTTTCACAGAGCATGGTTTTAGTGGAAATGTTGGTCATACTTCAACACAAGAAGAGGTTGTTTATCACTTTCACCTTTGAAAGGAGGACTTTTTTTTTGTCATGTATAGGATTATTTTAGATTATGTTTAGGGAGCTAAACATTCTTCCGTAAACTAAAAGTTTGATATTTTTGGCAATAAAATTATTTGTTTTTGCCCAAGGTTAGATGAGAACATGAACAGTCTTACTGCTGTTCTGTCTGTGGAGCTAGCGCATGATTAGCTTAGTTTTGCTTCAGCCTTAAAGCAGTTACAAACAACTAGTTTGGCTCACAGCAGAGCTCAAAAATATGCCTGCAAGCACCTCTAAACCTTTGAAAATGACATGTTGTGGTTTTATGTGGAGTTATGTGCTATATTTTCTTCACTCCATGTGCAATGACTTCCCGGAGCCAGTTACCTCTATGAAGTTGCCAGGCAACGACAGAAATACTAGAAAATCTTGTCATTACAGTGTGGTTGCCAAGCAATAATAGTCACATATATCCTGCTAAAATGTAACTTTTGTTTTCACACATCTGTTTGGGTTAAATATAAATTTCACAATGCCTAGTGAGCCTTAAAACATCATCATTTTGGCCATTGCCATTTTTTTTTTTTAATTCAGGAGTAACCAAATTAGGACAAGAAGGTGAATTGCCAAATTATCAGCTAATGCTAGCATGCTTGGGTAACAAGGTGCATACATGACTGCATGGGTGCATAGAGAGGCACAGATGACTGAAAATAATTGTACAAATATAATAGCAGAAATAAATTCACCAGAAAACGAGTGCTGTCACCTTGTAGCAACGGCCTTTCTGTGTGGACTTGATTCTCCCCGTATTCTCTCTGCATCCTTTCATTCAAGTACTCTGACTTTTTACTACACTCCTGGATATCATTGGGGTTTTACCTGGTTAAATAAAGGTATGTTGTTAGATTAACTGGTGTCTAAACCCTCTGGATGGATTCTCCCAAACTTAAAAAGTCTGTTTAAGTTACTTCTTTAAGCTGGGGGGTGAAGCCTAGAAAGTCAGTGACAATCAGCAATTTCAAATGACACCAGGCAGTGGGTGTGTTAAACTTTTCTCACCTTCAAAGGAAGTCATTAAAATGACTACCAATGAGAGCGACAGATACCATTGATTTACATATGACAGGATGGTAAGTACATTTATAGGGAATCACTTCCTCTGTGGATGCCCCTTAAAAGACAGCTCCAGGCTACAGTTGCCCATGTCATCATCTGCGTGTCAGTCAATGTGTCCTTGACCCCAATAATGCAAAACCTAAACCTTAACAACATTTAAATAAAAACAAACAAGTTTAAATACCTGGGGTCAACCATCCAAAACAGAGGACACTGCCCAAGAAAGGTGAAGAGAGTGCAAGCAGGGTGGAGTGGGGGGAGATGAGTGTGAGGGGTGATTTGTGACAGAAGGATAGCGACAAGAGTGAAAGAGAAGGTTTAGTGAGACCTGCTATGATAAATATGAAGTTTGGTAATGACTGCACTAACAAAAGGCATGAGGCGGAGCTGAAAGTGGCAGAGGTGAAGATGCTAAGATTTTCATTGCGATTAACCAAGAGGGACAGGATTAGAAATAAGTATATGAGAAGGACAGCTCGGGTTGAGCAGTTTGGAGACAATGTTAGAGAGGCAAGACTGAGATGGTTTAGACATGTGCAGAGGAGGGATAGTGACTATACTGGACAAAGGATGTTGAAGATGAAGCTGCCAGCCAGGAGGTAGTGAAAGAGGGCATGCAGAGGGTTAGTGTGACAGACGAGGATAGGGATAGAGTGAGATGGAAGCTCCCTTTAGGGGGTCACCTCTGCAGTGACCCCCTAAAGGGAGCAGCTGAAAGAAGAATAAGAAAGAGTTAATTAAAAAAAAAAAAAATTCAATACAGTTAAAGAGAGAAAAATAGATGCTGAGTCCCCTTTTTCATATCAAATAATAACCACTACTCTAATTTTGGTTATCTTAACATCTGAGTCATTGTAGACCGTTTCACTTTTACAGTCAGCCTCTAATGGTCATTTGAGGAACTGCAGTTTGTTTTTTTTCGCACATCCACTTTGGCTTAATTTTAGTTCTTCAGGTTACCACTTGCTGTAACTGTAGTGCAAAATGTCTGTTCAATTTAGTCACCGAAGGTGACAGAAAATAAATGTGTGCTGTCTTCACCTTACTGAATTACAATTAAAAAAACAGGTCATTTCCACACCTGAGTATGTGTGTTTCAGTTTATGTTAATGCAGTCACACCTTCACCTAACACAGAGGAGTATTCTGTGTCCTGCAATGTGTGGATGAGAAATGGTGGGTGAGCCTTTTTCTCACATGCAGTCACACACACACACACATACATGCACATTTGCAAACACAGGCACAAAACTGCTGTCTTTCACATCTGAATCCTCAGCAGTGTTTTCACACACACGTCATGCAAATCTTTTAAGGAAATTAAATACATGCTACAGTCCTTACACATATACATGTGCATACACGGTACTGCGTGTACATAGAGCTGCTTACACACATGCACTCACACACACATACACTCACACACATGCACATGGGCCCAGACAGTCTCTTATTTTTTTATGGCAGCACCTGAGCTTGGCTTTAAGTACATATTTCATGCTACATTACCCCCTATGGCAGCAAACGAGGAGAAGAATTGGGGAGACTGAAGGAGGCAGGGAGATGAAGCTCAGCAATAAAATGCAGACTTCTTTTTCACCCAATGCATGTCTGCCTCAGCATCCCGTCTACCTCTTCTGTCCTTTCTGATCCCTCTTATCTTTATCCCCCGTTTCTTCAAGCTTAATATTTTTAATGGTCGCTAACCTGAATAGGCCACAGACGTGTTCCTGCTGGGTCCCCATGACAAGAGTAGTGATATGTTTTAATGAGCCTGGGACACAGAGCAAGAGAAGAAATTTCTCATTTGGGTCTTAGTGAAGAAAAAAAAAAATCTGTCTCACGTGCTCCTATGTCCTACTTTAAATGTTTCTCATCATTTCCTTCATTTCATCCAGTCCGTTTTGATCGTTTTTTTGTTTTAAAGTTATTGCATTGTGGTTTTCTTCTTTCATGAATTAGTTTGTTGTTATGTTGTGCACCCATCATCATTGTTTTTATAGTCATTTAAATTGTGTATTTTTTGGGGGGTGGGGGTGGGGGGTGCTTTGACTGAAGGGAAAAAAGAGATCTAAAGATCAATCAGCTTGTGATCGCCATCTAACAGCCTTCAGGTGAAAGGCCATGACCGGTGCCTGATTGATCAGTCTCAGATGTATTTGATTCTGTGCTGATCAAATTAGCCTGACATTTACCCCTCAAGGAGCGTTACTAAACAGTGCAATGTAGACCGCACACCTGTAACGGGCCCACTTGGTAGCAAGATTCAGCGTAAACACTCAAATCAATATAATCATGGCATATTGATTTACACAAAGACATTTCTTTTGCTAAACTAAATGTAATATGTACAGGCTTTTAATTGGTTCTGTATATTTTTGTTCTTAACACAGTAATTTGCCAGTATAACACCCCCCATTGTATTATTTTCAGTACTCTCCTAATCTCTGTTTAGACTTGGCTGCTTCTGAAATCTTTTCTTTTTCCTGCATGGCACTAATTTTAGTCATAGTAAATGTTGTTTGACATTTATTTGCTCCAACATCACCATGACTTACTAAGTTTCAGTCAAAATTGTACAAAGAGATGCGCAACATCTCCTCTCATTAGAAAAGAGCACTGATGTCTGTATACCTGACTCCACTTGGGTGTACAGCACCACATATGTTTGTTAGCTTTCAGAGAGAAGGACAAGTCCTCTGTTCATATGGCTCTATTTCACTGTTCACTAAACCATTTCCTTTGTGCTCTTTCCCCATTCACTTGTTTTAAAGGTCTGAAGGGCTGTGGCCTGACTATAGGCTGCATCTGGCATACTAAAACAGTCACTATGCTTCAAGAGTAAGCAGAGCCACTAGCAGAGGCTCACAGTCAGTCATGTGAAGTCATGGTTTGGTGGTATTTTAATCCTGGAAGGTTTGAGGCAGGCTTAGTGTAACTCATGATGGGATGTGGGGGTCTATAAAAAATAATAAAATTGATACATTTTAAATAAATTATAAATAAAACAAGTATATTTTTCCCACTTTCCTTAATTTTAAATAAAATATATTTATACTCCTCAGAGCATTAAATAAGCACTTGAGTGTTTTTATATATATATTTAAAAAACAAACTATTTTCAGTATTTTTATACTCACCCACACATACTTTACATATGTTCTGCTTGTTACATGTATAGTGTACTTCACTGATCTCTTTTGTTATTAAGTTGGAGAATGGGAATGTATGCTTTTGTGCACACTGTGTTTGTGGGCTAATGAGTTTATTCTGGAGTGCTGTTTGAATTGGGAGAGAACAATAAGCGCAACATAAAGAAGAAAGAAAACATGAACAAAGTACAGGGTTTTAAACACTGGCACAGTAGTCAAAATCACACAAGAACCAACTCTGTAAAAGGTGACTAGGTGTAAAAATGGAAATCTAATGGAACAGAGTGCAAGTCAGTATATGAGAAAAAAAAGAAAAACGGGGAAAAAAAGAAGTACAGTGTAGTGTTTTTTTTTTCATTCAGAATGGTGGATGGACTATCAATATTATAGCTGATGCATTTGTGTAGTATTTTCTGTTGCTTTACACAAATGGTAGACAAAACTGGCATAAAAAAGATGGGTCTGGTTTGCTTAAAAAAAAAAAGAAATAAAAAAACCAAAAACAACTGGATTTAAGTAAAGTCAAATAACATATTTTTTAGGTTACTCTGGCTGTGGTATTGGGAAGGAGGATGTTGTCTAAATTACAGGTCATCTTGGACCATGCCTTCCACCCACTCCGTGATGCTCCGAACAGACACAGGAGCACCTTCAGGCAGAGGTTGTTACAACCCAGATGCTCCACAGAGAGGCACAGAAAGTCATTTCTACCTGTGGGGATCAGACTATAATTTCTCCCTCAGTGCGTTAGAACGAGTCAAGAATCCTTCACTGTATCACAACTGAACTAGCTGTGAAATAACTGTGCATTTTAAATTTCAACTCCTCATAATATCTCATGCAATTACACAATGTGCAAAACAATCCACTTACACTGCAATTCAGCTTCTACTATTTATACACACTGCACTTTGGTTTTGTTTTATTTTACCTTTTTTTAGTCTGAATACTGTGTATATAATACCAGAATATTGTATAAAGTGTATCCACTCCACTCTTGGATCTTTATTTTTATATTTTATACTTCATTTCTTCTATGCTTTTTACACCTTGTGGAATCTTTGTGTCTTTGAGAGCAGCTGTAATGAAACAAATTTCCCTGTGAATTAATAAAGTATTTCTGATTCTGATAATGAGGAAGCAGCCACAGGAATTGGACTCTGTCTTCAGTTGAATAGATTGCTTGGTCTGTCTTACTCACAGAATTGTGAAGGTGATAAGCATGACCTCTCAGCCTTTCTCATAAAATATTTAACGAGGCTATAAGCCTGAACCTCAGTAACCTTTACAGTGAACTCTCCGTGTTGGATGAAGCCCATAAAATAAAGTTCTGGAATAGTCTGTATGCACATGTGAATTTTCACACACCCACACATACTGTACATGTATTGAGACTAACAGTCATCCATCCATCACTTAATTTTCTCACTGCTTACCAACTAGAGCTGCATGGGGGCTGACAGTGGGCCAAAGGGAGGGGACACACTAGGCAGGTCGCCAGTCCATCACTAACAATCACATATTTTAAAGCAGGAGTTGGGTAGTAAAGGTCATGCTGGGCCAACTGGTTCTAAAGACATCTGTTAATGAGTTGCAATTGTTTTAATGTCAACAGGGTCAAATTTGGAGCAGTTAGTAGTGATTAAAGCACGATGCTGGGAAGCTGTTCTGGTTTTTCTCTTATTTTAATAAGTGCAGTATATTACCAAGAAACGCATTATAAACCAGACAATACATAATTCAGTACAATAAATATAGCTGTGTAGTATCTGTAAGTAAAAATTTATAAAAAATAAAAAATAATTCAAATATCAGGAATTTGGTATTGAAGTCTACCAGCCAGAACTAGTAGTTCATAGAAATCAAAAGCTGAATAGTAGCCTGACATTATCTATCATTCTGAACTCTTTGCTGTTTCCTATGAAATTTAATGAACTTATCTCTTTAGAATTATAGTTTGGTTCCTCATATCAATTCATATGAATCTTTTTATATGTAAAGTAGATAGAAGAACTCACAAGTTTTGACTGACGTTTAACAACATCTGAGTTTATTTCATTTAAATGGACTATTCTAAAACATTAAAAAAAACATTCATGCTATTTCTTAGTTAGTAATTATGTAAAATAACAAAAATGCAACAATTGTAAATGTCTGTGTAGGTTCTCAGTCACCCAGGGCAGAGTAGTCTCTGGAGCTTGAAAAATGGCGACTGGACTTCTTTTTGTTTCTTGACGTTTCATCTCTCATCTGAAAGGCTTCTTCAATTCTCAAAATCAAAAGGAGGACAGACCCAGGTATTTAATCCCCAGTGGGCGTAGTCCCCTGGAGGTGGTTGTGCCATATGCACCATTGTTCATGTGCATAATCACATGCGCCAAGGTGTGAAAGGAGGCGTGGGTCATTACAATTAGTGGTTTTGGGTGAAACCAATTTGGGACTTCGCCCTATTCTATCAAGTGACCTACTGAGGTGCAGTCGCCCTTTTTCAAGCTCTAGAGACAGCAATTGTAAATGTAAACAAAACTTTAAAAAAGGAAGGTACCTCTGGCTGCTCCCATATTCAAAAGGGGTTGGCACAGCAGGTAGCTCAATATGTATGATGTGGCAGATTTTTACACTGGCTATCCTTCCTGAAGCAGCCACGAGGGATATGTAGCTACACTAATAAATATATAATAACTACAGGAACTTTTACTTCTCACATCAAGGGTGAATGGAAATGATTTTTAGTAAGTCAGGAGGTAAACACATTACCTAAAACATGTTATCAGCATAAAAGAAGAAAAAAACTTTGATATTTTATGAAAACTATAAGAAAACTAAAACTCACAGAAGATCCTAAATCTAGTGTTTCTAAGAAAAATTACAGCCTAAACATTTTGCAAGAGAGGATGTGTGCAGCGAGTTAAACTTGCCACCAATATGTGACAAGTAGTCACAGATCTGTTACATGATCAAAATACTAAACTCTAAATGAACCTGAGTGAACAGAGTAGGTCACAGTCCACAAGCCATTACTGACATTTCTTTTAGGCAGAATAACACAAGGAAGGAGCTAGTCACTCTAAGTCACATACTGTGTAAATGACAAATTGACATCAATTTTAACAGCTATGATGAAGACACAGACTGGTTGGACACCTGTCGAGTTGACTACATCTGAGGGTGGGACAATATAGGGGTGAAATTCAGGGTGAAGGATAAGTGCAGGCAGCAGTCAAGGGCAAGGGGCTGCACAGCCTAATTAGCTTACAAAACAGACACAGGGGAGTGTGTGCAGTGATCTTGAGCCTTAATAACGCTGATATATTTTACAGTGAGTTTTTAAACATGCATAGCACTTCAACAGAGTTAAATGACAAATAAGGGAATGCATGCAAGATGGATTTTTTTTCACCCCTTTCACATATCCTTTCCATTGGTGGAGACATTCAGTGCAAAGCTAAATTACATTTAGGTTTATTTTCTTTTAATTGTGAGAATTGATCCTGTTTTAATTGTATGGGTAAGTTGAGCATGGAAATACAATGAGGCAACACAGTAAAGGCTGAAATAGTGGTACTGGAATGAATACTCACTTTGAGCAATTTGTTTATTTGCTTTTCTCTGTAGCTGCAGCTGCATTGTCATCATTCATACTCTTTCAGTTCTTTTAGCATTTTCATGCATCTTATCACTTGTTAGAAAAGTTCAGAAGTTCATACAAACATCAATTAAAATTCTTCCTTCTAACTGAAATGCCTTGATCCAGGTTACTTAAAAACACTATGAATCATGTCTAGAAAGCAAAGCAGCAGGGATGTGTTGATTAAACCGCCATATAGAAATTCTGATGCAAACATGTGCAAGAGTGTTGCATGTGCTAACCCTGAAAAGTATTGGTGATGATCCCCGAGAACCATTTTAGTCACATTTTTATCATTTGTTTTTTCATATAAAATGTTTTACATTTCTGTTGCTATTTCTTAATGGTATTTGTATTCATATCAAATGTTTATAATGTAGTTAAAGTCATGAGTGGTGTACAGTATGTTATCAAACAAACACAATATTAAATTGCTTCCCTTTCCCTCATTGTACGCATTTTCTGGTGCTTCTCTGTAGCGTTTATTCTTACAATTGAAAAGGGAATTGTCTTTGGACTGTTGGTGTGCTATGAGCACTAAAATAATTATTGTAACAGGTCAGCCTTGCTGGGAGAAAAGAAAAACAGCCTGAAAATGCAGGCAAATTTTCACTGTGACCTGCTGATGAATTCCCAACAAAGTGTGGGTTAAAGCTTATAAACTGTTACCAGGAACTATACAGAAGATGTTGTCTGATAGAGAGGGGGTGTTATAATCTCTGAGGGGAAAGTATAATTTAAAACTTTTTAAAGCACGGACAAGTCTTTTTGAGCATACTTATTTATAGACAATTAATATACTGGGTGTTTTGTTTTGCTCAGTGTCTATGTGTCAATTGTACTTTACTCTCTTAAATGTTTGAATTAAATTTATCTTACGTGAACAAGTACCAAACATTAACATTATGCAGGAAAAAAAGTATAATATCCAAAATATACCATGCTTTGAGTCACCCTGTACTCATTTATTTTGTGTCAAATAAGTGTATGTGTGTTGTGTTGTGTTGTGTTCTGCATATTCATATGAGATCTTATGGGTGAAAAATATAATGGATAACTACAACAATAATAAATGCTCATTAACATATACAGTATATAATATGAAAAAATACTGCATAAACACATTAAAATTTCAGTAAAGTCTCACTTTTTCTAACAAGCCAGTAGGAAAGATAAAATAATTTGTCCTATAGGACTCGATTTATTTATTTATCTGGTGTAACTGAATGAGGGGTGCCTTCAAAATGATTGGTTACCAGGATAACCTGGTTCTCTGAAAACCGATTGGTCACATTAGAACAGGGATCATCAACTACATTTGTCCAAGGGCCTGAATTTTTTTCTCGGCAGACAGTGTGAGGGCCAGATGCTCTCGTAAAGTAAAATAAAATTAATATTGTATCCTAAATAATATATTATCGTTTGATATATCAGTTTTCCTTTCAAATGTATACTATTTTTAATGATGTGATGTGCAAGTCTTACACTTACATGTTCTTCTCTATTATGTTGACAGTTGTTATGGAAACAGTGAGCATGGGAAACAGTAAAATGTTACATGAGAAGAACAACTTGTATACACAATCTACTTTTCAGAAGGCATATTTTTGTTGTTTTCTTTTTAAATGAATATAGGAACATGAAGAGTTAAGATGCAAAACCTTCTAAATCTGCCTGGACACTTTTCTTTTAAAATAGCATTTTATTTATTTATTTATTTTTATCTGGATCCTATAGTAAATTTTAGTAATTTCATTTCATGGGTAAAGGTAAGGTGTCCTTTTTTTTTTTTTTTTTTTTAAATGGAAATATAGTAATTTACCTACTTTTTAATAAATAATATTTTGTTTAGTGGCAAAACCAGCTAAATCTTCAGTCTATCCTCTGCCCACTGTGAATGAAGGCAAAATCGCAAATATCAGACTATGATAAAAAGATTTCGACATAGATTCACACAGTACAGCCGCAATGGCACAAAATGGCAGCACATTCATTTTAACAATAACAGAATAGTAGATACTAGGCTGGGGGATTTGTAATTTTATTTGTAATAAAACCAAAATGTTTAAGTTTTAGTTCTTTTGCTTTCAGTCTGAACACCAGAGCGTAATGAAACAGCTGACCTGACACGCACCTCTGTATTCTTTCTCTGCTGTAAACACCCGTTCTCTTCCATTTTACATATGCTAATGATTTGTAGATACAGCGCTTGTTATAGAGAAGTTGTCTTGTGTGTGAGAGTGACTGCGCTCTAATGATTAGCAGAGACCTTCACCTGCATACCTAGCTTTTTGATGTCTGCTGTTCATGTGCTTTCTTCACCACATATTTGTTTCTGTCATGGAGAAAGCATACCACTCATTCACTGTCTCCTTTTCTTGTCTTTTTCTTTGCCAATCTGTCTGCCCCTTCACTGCTTCTATATATATAATCATTCTCTTTGTCTCTCTTGTCTCATCCTCTTTCCCACAATTCATGTGTTTATCACTGTTCCTCTTCTTTTTTTTGTGTCCCCGCTTCACTTTCTTGCTGCCATTTCTGTTTGTACCGCTCAATCTGTCCTTCCTAATCATCCTCATCCCTCACTTTCTGTCTCTGTTTTTAGCACAGACCCAACCCTCTCTTCTTCCAGCAGCAAGTCATTAACTTCCATCCCAGGTTTCTGAAAGATTTTGTGCAGTAATGGGTTCTGTTCTGTGTGTTTGAATCAGCTGCAAAGTTGTGTAAAATAATTACAACTGAAATATCCATCCCGCTGTTGACTTCTTTGAGAGACAGTATTATTTCTCCCCTTTTGTTTTGGATATATCCTGAAAGTCAGCTATTATTTCAAACTCCTAATAAAGTTAAAAATTGCGTGTTCTTTACAATTTATTATCTCCATCTTCTCATAGCTTCTTTCAACAGTAATGAGTATGAAATGATGAAAGTTTCATATCGTCATCTTTTGAAAAGTTGCTGATACACTTGTCTGCTGCCTGCTTTGACCATGAAAAGAAAATCTACTATTGATTTCTTGTTGCTCTTAATTCAGGGTCAACTATTAAATTATAAAATCTGATTAAATAGCATCCCACCAATAAGGCTAAACAGAAAAATGACAGAAAAACAACAAAAACAAAGATACATAATAATTTTTTTCTTCAGATGTGCCTGCGTGAAAAATAGGAGAAGAAAACCAAAACTTGCATGTACGGCCACTAAAAGTGATATATCTTTGCTGACTGACCACTGTAGCACAGGTAATTGCATCTGTGATTTAAGGTGTGGGAGAAGCAGGTGTAGAATTTGTGGCACTGTTGTAGGCATGGCAATTATTTCTATTCATAGCAGACATTGTTAGCAGGGTAGAGTTAGGGTTGCCAATGCTATCTGACAGAAATCCAAGGGATTTTAGTGGG
>JASGAU010406446.1:13787-27685 GCA_030220045.1 Australoheros facetus
AGTGTATACATAACAGTTTCATTATATCAGACAGAGCGAAGGAAAGAGGAAGAGTTTAGACTCTGAAATTTAAGAAACCCCTGTAGTGTTGTGACACTGAAAAACATAGAGAGTCCTTTTTAAAGTTTGGCAAAAAAAGAACCACAAAACAAGCAAAAAATACAAGCATTGTAATAATATTTTTTTTTTTTACATGCTTCTGCAGAACTCTTGCTTTCCAGACATGTGCAGTGTTTTACATAGTCCAGCATCAGGACTTAATTGGCAGTCTGCATTCAAATTAATTCATTGACAGATGTGCTCATTTACATCATCTGTGTTTGTAAATAAAACATGTGTTGAAGCAAAACCTTTCAGCCCCGATGATAATTTGTGGTGGATTTATTATATCAAACCCTGAAACCCTTCCAGCCTTTCCCATCAAGTTCTTCCCATCTCAGGGGTTCTGCTGGGCAGAAAATGTAACAGTGCTGAGTCCAATTACAGGATATATATTATCCAAGGAGTGCCTACTTTAGAGGTAAAATTGGTGAAACGTTGTTAAAACACAGGCTAAAACTGCTAAAAAGAATTTCTTTTGATGCTGTCAAATATCTTCTTGGTTATCACTGAAGAAAAAAAAAGTCAGCATTTTAAACGATGAAAGAGTTACATAAAATGTTACTGTAAATTATGAAATGAACAAAGGACCAAGTTGTGTTGAAACTAGTGAACAATACCTTAAGCTTATCTATAAAGAGTCACTCAGATCATAAGACAATAGAGTTTTATACAATTCAGTACTTTTCACTTTTGCTTTACTCTTTAGACCCACAAGCTACATTAATTTTTTTTAATAAACAGTCTGTGCTCAGAAATGCCAATGCAAGGCTGTTTTAAAACATTTTTTGACCATTTACAGTAAATGATTATTTCACATAGCAACCATCTATGCAAATATTCTATTCACGGTATTAAATAGAATTGAGAGTTTCACATGTTTTTCACATTGGACATATGATTGATCAGTAGTTTTACTTTTCAGGGTCAACATTCATTTTCCCAAACTGAGGGTATCTGCTTTCAATTCAAAAAAAGTGATGATGTGGAGATAGTTAGCCTTCCTCCTTACATCAATAAACAGCACTGACTCAGTGCAACTCAGCAGAACATACTGAAATACAATTATCTTCAACTTTTCAACCTTATATCCTTCACTTCTTGCTACTTACCTTTATTATTTTCTTTCAAGAATGATTTTTTTCCTGTCAGTTCAACTGGGTATTAATTATGTCTGCTGTTGTAAATTCAGTCTATTCACCAAAGGATCAGGGCTTAGAGGCACAGTTATACTGAAGGCCGTTCAGTTGAGACTGCAGCAAAATGAAGAAGGAGTCTACTCTCCAGTCTACTCAAGCTTTTTAATAAGAGGAGCAGAGAAGATGGAGCTGGATAGTCAAACTCTTAACTGTCTGTCTTCCCTGTCCTTTCTGTCTATTTGTCCTCTGTGACACACTCAGCCCCATGCTTTGGTTCTCTAAAATTTCCACCATTACAACCCTTTATTACCCTTGTTAATCCCTCTTACATATGTCCGGTGAAGACTGTAAGATGGAATTGAACAGATCTGTTCACCGACTCTCCTGTGTCGTTCTTTTCATGCCCTTTGAAAGAGCAGAATTAGCTTTTCCCTGTAGCAGCAATGAGGCCAGCTCTTGTCCCTTTCAGTCTCTCTTTCTGCTGTCAAATAACCCACTTTGCTGCTCAGCACTGATATGATTACGCTTCTTTTTCAGCTGGATTTAACACTGAAGTCTGGGTACGTCGCTCTTGTAATACCGTGAAAGAAATTCTGGAAACATGGACAGTCATGTTTCCTGTTCAATGCAGACAGTGAAAGAAAAGAAAAAAAGACAAAAATAGGATAGAAGACAAAATTAAAAATGACAGCTGGGGCCTATGCATTAAAGAGGAGCAGAAATGAAACAACATGGATTTGTTAGAAAGGATGTGAATGACACGAGGCAGCAGCTAGTTGGAGGAGTTCAGATTCAAAAATTTTTAATCAGTGACTAGTTTTACTCTTTGAAAACATTAAGTGCTGTTTTTGGCAACTTTAGCAAAATGACAAAAAAGAAGAAAAAAGAAACCAGAATGAAGAAACTAGATACAGATGTGGACAAAATTGTTAAATTGCATCTGTTAAAGAAAGAAAACCTACAATGTCTCAAGAGCTTGAAAAAGACAACTGGACTTCTTTCAATTTCTTTGAAGACATTTCACCTCTTATCCAAGAGGCTTCTAAAGTTCTAAAGTCAAAAGATGGTAAGTCTCAGGTATTTAAACCCTAGTGAGGCATTGTTCCCTTTGGAGGGGGGTCTTGATCCACTATTCATCATGTGTGTCATCACATAAGCCAAGGTGTGAAAAAAAGGCTTGGATCATTTCCACCAGGGGTTTCCGGTGAAACCACTGTAAGACTTTGCCCCACCCTATCATATCCCGAGACACCTGTCCTTAGCTTTCTGTGGTCCATGTTCAGTGTGCTACACACCACGATACCAAACCGCACAGTGACTACTTTTCACCTTTGTAATCAGACTGATTACAAGGGTGAGACACCTGTGATGCTAATTACGGGACATACCTTAATTTTACACGTCCCGGTTTCATTAGTTTGTTTTTTAAATAATTCTGCCGAAACACAATCCAAAACAGAAGGGTACCAACAATTTTGTCCACATCTGTGGAAATAAAAATTGAAAGGCAGCCAGTTAGAGACTAACAGATGAGAAATAGACTGTAAACATTGGCCTGCTTCAGTACACTTAAGCAATACCATAGTTAAAATAGCTTTTATCTTGCTAAAATTAAGCTATTTGTGAAGTTAACTTTACATGACCCAAGTCAACACACTGCTGGTGCAATTAAGAATCATTTTCCTATGAGAAAATTCATTGCTCTTTGAATGACACAGTTATTCACATAAACATAAATTACTTGCAACTTTTGCAAGGTTATCTTCATGGTGCATTATAGTGAGAAATGAGGTGAGAAATGGGATTGGATGTGTTCCTTTGTTGTTGCTTTTTTTTCCAAGGCCTTGTGTTTCTATCTGCTGGCGTGACATACTGGTGCATATCTCTTCTAAAATGATTGAAAAAGAATGCCAGAAGAGTATGGATTAGGGATTTTCCAAAGCCAAATTTCCCAAGCCAAATTCTTTATGATATTAGACTGTTTTGTTAACTCTGACAGCATTTCAAGTGTATTTCATGTTTTTCAAGTTCATCTCAAGGGTTTGTTTGCATGTGCACGTGTAGTAACACAAACAACTTACATAAGAAAGTTTGCTCTGATCTTGTTCTCCAGCAGACTGCTGTCTGGAGTGCAGCTGCACAAGCTCCAGCAGATGAGTTTTTTTGTGTGTGTGTGTGTGTGTGTGTGTGTGTGTGTGTGTGTGTGTGTGTGTGTGTGTGTGTGTGTGTGTGTGTGTGTCAATTTGCAGTTGTGTGCTGGCATGTATAGGAATGCATATGTGTTCACGCAGCTGTGGCCCCTCCATCAAAGAGCTGTATGTACTTGATGCCTTTAAAACACAGGTTTGATTTTTGAGCATTTAAGCGTGTTGACGGCATCTCTCATGTCCCATTTTACCTTGTGACATCAACGCGACACTTAGACACACATACAATTGTGGACACAAGTATACACACACACACACACGCACCTCCGCAGCTGTGTTTATACTCAACTTGGAAAGCATACCATATACTCGATGAACTACGAATACATCTGAAGCCGGTCATTTTCCAGCCTGCATCATTTTGTCTGATTGACAGCCTTGTTGGTCTCCCTTTCTCACACCCCTGCCGTCTTTTGCCGCTTTATTTTTTTTAATCTTATCTCTACTTTTTCATGCATCGCCCTCCCTTCTCTTTTTCCTTATTCTCCCTCTACCCTCTTTCTCCATGCAGCCGCAAATGGGAAAAAGAGGTCAGTTATATATTAACAAGACAAAACTGTTTTTTTGTTTTTTGTTTTTTCACTGTGCGCCTCCTCTGCTATGGTGGTGTGGGCTACTCATAACTGTCCAACCTACTCGTTACCTGTTCTCTGTACACAAATACAGCCACGTAGCTACAACACTATTTTGGACTTCAGACATCACCTTGCAATCTGCAAATGACTTTTCCATGCTGGTATCTTCCTCACACCATGCCATAGAAAGGAGGAAGGATCATCTGATAATCTCTAGCTGAACACATATATCATTCATTATTGGCACATACTATTATGATATCCCCTGAAACATACAGTACCAGTCAAAAGTTTGGACACACTCACAGTGTATCTAAAATTTTGACTGGTACTGTATTTAAGTGAAATGTTTTTACTTTTAAATAAAGTTAAAAAAATGTGTAGGTTAGGAAATTAGGATATATATCTATATATACTGTTAGTATTGCTGAAGTACTGGCTATAGCCCTGATTGTTGTCTAACTACTATGAATAAGAACTATGTGCTTGTTTGTGTGTGGGGGGGTTTCTGTCACTTACTGTATGCTGACAACTGTTCATCCAATCTACTTCACACTTGGGGATTGCATTGCTGAGTGTGAAGTCATGGATCAGTGGTCTTAATCCTTTAACTAGAAGTTATTATTATTATTACTATTATTAACTTTATTTATACAGCACCTTTGCAAAGTTTTTTTTATAACACTTTGCAAAGTTACAAAGTGCTATTAACTCTCAGTATTAAGCAATGACATCTGCAGCAGGCCTTGATCATCAGGTCGAGTTATTTAGTACACCAGCTTTAGTAGTTTTTTTTTGCTGTCTACTTCAGCAGCCAGCAACTGAGTTGATAACTTAGCTATGTAAGGCTCTGTTCAGGGAGATTATACGGTCTTCTTTTCAGAGCAGTAACATTTTCGGTGCTCTTGGCTGTTTTTGTTTATTATAGCAAAACTCTGCTCTAAATAATTCAATATCTATGCATTTAAAATGATTTGTAAAGTGGACACTGATGCCCAAAACACACACATGGTGAACATATAAGGAAAGCATGTGTGCGCGCGCACACACATACACACACTTCACCTTGGGAGCTTACCTAAGCGGAGGTGTGCTGTGACCCTGTGTTCTAGCAGATGGTGCTTGTGGGCAATACCAGCAAAAACTATAGCAATGTTCTCTCTCTTTTTTCTTTTTCTTTTTACAGACATCTAAATAGATTACCTTTTTGAATACTGTGAATAATGTAAAAAAAAAAATGCTTTCATAGAGCATGAGTGCATTTCTTATGGTAAATTTGCAACATAAGCATTTATATGATTATTTTGCAAATCTCATTACTTCTCAATGAATTTAGTGCAAGCCATAGCATGTTTATTTAAGCGTGATAGAATTGCGTGTTCTCAGAATTGGAATTTCCTTTGGAAAAAGCAGATGTGAATTTGTCTGCCTGTGAACAGTAGACATTGTGGACGATGGATTTATGTGCTCAGACTGTTTACTGATGTAAGACTGGAGCAGAAGGACATACAGGAAGAAGGGAAGAAAACTAATGAGCAAGAAACAACAGACAGCCTTTATCATAGAGAAATGAAGGCGATAAAGGATGATCTTTTGGCTCAAAGCAAACAATGTTTTATTTCCCATAATCTCCTGAATATATATAATATATATGTGTTTTGAGTGTATGAATCTGTGTGTTTCTGCCAGAGAGAGAGAGAGAGAGAGCGCGAGAGAGAGTGCGAGAGAGAGAGAGAGAGAGAGAGAGCGCTGTAATAGCATAGTAGAAATACCAGAGTATGCTTTATCACTTACCCAATTACGTGAGTTTGCAAAACTAATCTACTACTCTATTAAAACAAGAGACCCTACAGCTCAGGGTTAAACAAAAGCAAATTACATTACCCTGTCACACACACACTTCACTTTTCCTTTACACTGCGCCATTCTGTCAGCCAGACTTGTTCCCATTCACCCATATCTCCTCTGAGATTTTAGAAGAGCAGTCGTGCATAGAGTTTAAGTCTGCTCTGAGATGATATGGATATGTAGTTGCTCTTTAAAAAAAAAGAAACTCTTTGTTTCTTTTGAACTTCACAGTTTCATTAAAAGTTGATTTGATAGAAAGTCAGGGACGTGCTTCCCTTTGTTTTTTTCTACGAAGGTAATNACATGGGATTGATGATGCTGTACACAGTATCTCCCTATGTGCATGAATGGCAGTGAGGTCATGCTGTAGATACTTCACACAAAATGTCAAGCAGTGAAATTTAAAAATTTCACTCCTGTAGTAGTAATTAATTTCACTATTAATTTAAAAATTTCACTCCTGATTTATCAATAATCTATAAACCCTGACCCTAATCTTCTGTTTTATTCGCTTGATCTTAGCTCAGTATAATTGAATTGAATATTAACATTATCTTGAATTGATCATTTTGAGTGTTGCTACAGAAGGCTATTTCTTATAGAGAGTGCAGCTATAGACCATTGCAAGCACAATAGATGATGATGTAATCTATAGCTGTGATTTGTGTTTGGCGTCTTCATTAATCTTCAACATCAATAAGTCTATTTGTCTTTCTGTTAACAGTGTTTATCTGATTTTGTTGCGAACAAAAGGGATAAACATGCCTAAAAATCATTAAGTATTTATTTATTTGGCTATATGGTTAAAAAAGAAGAAAAGGAAAGGCTAGCACTTGAGTACTGTGAGCAACAATGAAGCCAGTGACAGCATAGGAATTAGATGAAGCTGATGTTTTAGCACACATATTAAATTAAAATGCAATGCATTTCACATTTTGTCAGTATGTGCACTCACCTCTAAAAGTATTGGAACAGTGAGGCCACTCCTTTTATTTTTGCTGTAAACTGAAAACAATTGGGTTTGAAATGTGTCTTGTTATATTGATTATTCAAACAATAAATACTGCTGAAAGTCTACGCTCAGTTTCAGATTTGGGGTTTGCCTCTGTGGAATTTGCATTTATAGTTAAAGAAGTAACCAACATGAAAACCAGAGAGCTGTCTATGGGTGAAAAACAAGGACCTGTGAAGCTGAGAGAAGATGGAAAATCAATCAGAGCCATTGCACAAACATTGGCCATAGCCAGTTCAACCATTGGGAATGTCCTGAAGAAGAAAGTCATCACTGGTGTACTAAGTAACAGATGTCGAACATCAGCAACAACCTCCAAAGGGCAGAAGGGAAGGTATCACAATCTACTTATCAGAGAAGACTTCATGAACAATAATACAGAGGCTTGACCAGAAGATGCAAACCACTAATTAGCGGGAAATTAATAGAAAGGCCAGGCTGGAATTTGCCAAGTAGTATGGAGACAAACCTTAGAAACTCTGGGACAAAGTGTTGATGGAAAGGCTTAAGTTTAGAGAAAGAAAGGATTTGCTCATGATCCCAAACATACAAGCTCATCCTTGAAACACTGGATGTAATGTCATGGCTTGGGTTTGCATGGCTTCTTCTGGGACAGGCTCATTAATCTTCATTGATGATGTCACACTTGATGGCAGCAGTACAGTGAGATCCGAAGTGTACAGAAACATTTTGTCTGTCAATTTAAAAAGCAAACTGAATGGGAGATCCTTCATCATGCAGTACGTTAATGACCCAAAACACGTTTGATGTCAATTGGTTGCAGGCTTGATACAGTTATTCCAAGCAAAGGATTTGCAACTATATAGTAAGTCTTATTCACTTTAATCTATTTTAAGATTTTCTGTTCCAATACTTTTGCTCACAAGAAAAATGGGTGGCTTCAAACAAAAGGTGCTATCTTTTGAAATGTGTATCACATTCAGATGTAAATACTTGGAAATAAAAGCTGAGATGTTGATTTTTTATCTCATATTGATTTTTTCACAGCAAAAATAAAGGGATTGGCCTCACTGTTCCACTACTTGTGGAGGGGAGTCTATATCAGTTATATTCAGTTCCTGCCAAACAACCAAACAAACACACCTCTTTAACAGATTCTCAGTGCAAGATCTATAAAAAAAATTACAAAGAGCAAGGATTAATTTCTATGATAATCAAAAGATAGGGGTGGGAATCATACAGTAAGTCCCTGATCCTGGACAGGTCAACAGTCTATCTCAGGGCTAACACAGACAGACAGACAGACAACCATTCATGCTAACATTCACACCTGTGGCCAAATTAGAATCACTAGTTAACCTCATGCATCTCTTTGGACCATTGGAGGAAGCTGGAGTACCCGGAGAGAGCCCATGCGTACATGGGAAGAACATGCAAACTCAACACAGAAAGGCTCCAGCTGGCCAGTAAGTTTGAACCAATCTGATATATATGAAATTGGCACCCCAGTTTCATTGGGGTGCCAGTATTGTGGACTTAAACACTTAGCATAGTACAAATAAAGTTAGGCATATCCAGACTATTAATGGTCAACTCTCTGAACTTTATCAGCCATCTGCATGGTCACTTCCCAAAACACTCAGACGTTTCACAAAACCATGTTGACTATCCTTCCACAGCTCATCAGTGAATCACAGGTGCAGTACATGTTGTCATACTGAATAAAAGTAAAATCTGAAATCTTTGAAGCTCTGACTCAACTCAGCTAAAAACATGTCTCCAGTCACTCCTGTCACCAGGGCAAGAAACAGTAGTTTGACACCCAAACAAATAAAACAGTTTTTTGTTACAGTCACAATTCATCCAGACAACAGCACTGCATGACACAGCCTTCTCATTAGCCACCACACTGGCTGTGCAGGCAAAGTGTAGAATCTGGCTCAGCCACAATACATTTCAAAAGACACTATAATCTGGCAAGACACTGTGCTGGTCAATGAAATATACAGGATCTACCATTTCTATTACATTTCCATTTTTTTTTTTCAGTCAAAGTGGACTTCCTGGACCACAGACTAACAAGTACTTCAGGAAAAGTGTGCCAACATAAAAATGCAGACTCAAATCAAATTAGTTCTGGGGATTCCCTGCTAGTGTATATCAGAGCTCTGATTTGCAATCCCCCCCTGAGTCTAACTGCAGCTGTTGACACTTGTTTAGTAAAGTTACAATTTAACTCCCCAGGTGAGGACACAATAAACTTGACAGCACTGGTCATTATGGGTCATCTGGGTCATTTTGGAAGTAAATGATAGCTTATTTTGTCATTCAGGTTGGAGAGCTGAGGTTGTCCTCAACTACTGCTGCCAAGTAGATGACTGAAAAATACTTATTGAGCCAGAAAACCCCTTTGGTCACCACGTACACAACTGTGTACACCACTTTAGTTATATACTGTACTGTAATATTAATTTTCTGAAATCTACTACCTAAAAGGATTATGTGGGAAGAAGATTATTTTTTCATTGAGATTCCTGTATCATGACTGAAGGGGATAACAATAGCATTTTTAATACATACAATGCACAGTTAGTAGCAGGTGTATTTGGATGTTTTCACTTAAGTTTGATCACTTATTCCTCTGGGTGCTTCTGAGTTTATGTCCCAAGGATTTCTGTCCTCTACAACTGCTTAGCTATATATCCTAAGAAAATCATGAACAAAATTATGAACACAAAGAACAATGAACCACCACCGAAGGATTAAATTTTAGGACATTTTTTTCTGGGTTTACACATAAAAAAGTAAGAGGGCTTCACATGTGTGCCATTCTAATATGGGAGAAACATAAAATATACTCGCTCTTACCTGCACAAATTCATCTTTTAGTTTCTATATACTTACTGCTGAAATGTTTGCTGTTTGCTGAATGAACTGAGAGACATGTACTGCACAGGGTATAATTAAATTACTAACAACAGGATATGCTACACTGAGCTCCCACATGAAAAAACACAAACAGTAGGGTTTGCAGTACAAATCATGGTTCATGGATTGATTGATTATAGTGCACACCCATCTCTCTATTCATATTACTGTTAGACTGACATGCATAAAGCCAACTCCATGAAATCCTTAACATTAAACAATGTGCAGGGAACATCGCGAATGAAAACTCCAGCACAAAACTAAATCTTCATGTCAAGTGAGCTAGATGCATGTTCAGTAGGTAGAATGAAGGTTTGATAACTGTAAGCCTTGCAAAGAAAACATTATTTGATTCACCTCTACACTGCTCATTCTGCTGTCAGCAGCCCTTAAGCAATGTTAATGGCAGTCAGTGCATTGAGAAAGAGAGAGTGATGACAAATAGTGACTGAGTGATGAAGAAAGACAGGGAGTGACAAAGACAACGAGGAGGAAACATATTGGAGCAGGAAGAGGTGGCATCTGGCAAAATAATAGGGGGTTTGGACCACATGCAAAGTCCAAACACACAGATGAATGCTCAAGTTGGCACTTGATTGTAAATTTTGTATATGAAGTCATATACAGTAGGTACAACAAAAATGGGGCAAAGCAACCCCAAACATGCTGTGGACAGGCACACATTCGTGCTAATATACATATTTTTAAACCTGCCACAGCACATTGGCATCTGTGAACTGTCATTTCCACCGGGGTCACTCGACCCTTCAACCTTTACCTCCTGACTCTAGTTGGCATTTTCGCAATAAAAGGCAGGAAGCATAAAAAGAGAGTGAGAAAGCTTTTGACTGTCAGCAACAAACTCAGAGTCGAAGGGTGGATAAACAGTTCATATCACTGTTGTTCTAGTTATTTTCTTTATTATGTTTCAGTGAAGAATTTTTACAGTACATATCCATAAATGTCTGTTACATCCAGTGACTTGCCAACCAAGTTGGCAAGTCACTGGATGGCAATAGTGATTAACACTATTGCTGCAGCAGTTTAGAGGTTTAAAACTGGTATCTGTGGTTACATTCCTGCAGTTGTAAACTGATAGATGCTGGCTCGTGTACATCGACCAGAGCTGAAGACAGGAGAAACTGTAGAAAAACAAAGCTATTTTACATTAGGAGGATTTAGAAAAAGTCACGGACAAAGATTGCTTGTGTGATTTTGTTCTCCCATTAAAAATCATGTAAGCCCCAGATGGAGCACCCACAGCCAAACAGCAGGACCCCCAGAGTATGTAGGCCCATTTGGAACACCCTTTGTCGTGTATAGTGTTCTATGCAGATCTCTGTATTTTACAAGTTGTAAGTTTGGGCTTTTAGTCATTTTGAAGGTGTTTAAACATATTTGTGTCCAGAAGGTTTGATCTGGGTTGATGGATTGATCTCACTCCCATTTTGCAGTTGGGCAGAAAATTGAATGATACATTTTTAACAATAACTTATACATTCACGCTAACAATTTAGGAGTACAGAGATTTAAAACTTCTGTTACTTATATAGGAATTTGTAGTTCAGTTGATTGGGATTAAATCTTCCCTGTATGATGGATTTCAATTGCTGATATTCAAGAAATTT
Organism: Australoheros facetus; assembly: GCA_030220045.1. NCBI lineage: Eukaryota > Metazoa > Chordata > Actinopteri > Cichliformes > Cichlidae > Australoheros > Australoheros facetus. Next base: position 25,185 of record JASGAU010406446.1, read on the forward strand.
ACTGTTGCTGATTCCATATTTTGATATAAGTTATTGGAATTAAATAATGTTTCCATCTTGAATGATATATTCTAGATTTTTTTTTTTATCCCTTTCTCATGCCATGATGACATTTTTAGTATTTTAATTTTCTGATCTGGATTGTTCCAAGTGGGTGTTAGTTTGTATGGTGAAGACTTGGTTATTTTAGACTTTAGCTGTTTTTTGTTTTTGTTTTGTTTTGTTTTTTAATTCCTCTCAGGCTGTCAGGGAGGCATTTATGCTAAGACTTTAAAAGCAATTGTTATGAACTAATGAAAGGCAGATCAGAGAATTTTACTCTTCCACAGAGTGCTTGTTCTAGGTCCAGCCATGGGCTAACATTTGTAACATACTGCAATCTATTGGCTATTAGTGGTGAAATTACCATTGTGTTTTGGATTTTGTAGTGTTTTTGAACTTATTCATGATGGTTTATTTATCTATAAAAATTTTGAGATGTTTGCGTCTAGTGACTTAAACCAACCAACCGCGGGTTTATTAGTGATCAGTGAGAACAGTTAGTTGATTTTAGGCAAAACCATCATTTTAATGGTGGAAACTCTCCCCATGAGTGAAATAAGTAAAGTATTCCAGTGTGTGACATAATCTGCTACCATTTTAGTAGAGGAATGTGATTCAACCATACCAAGTTTGAGAGCCTGGTGAAAATGTTACATGACTGTGTGGTAGAGGTGTTCTCAAAGTCACAATTCAGAGGTAAAACTGTTGATTTACCCCAGTTGATAGAGTAGTCTGACACTTAAGTTTGATCATCTTTAGAATAGAGGTTTGTAAGATCCCAAGGACAAGTAATACATCATCAGCATATAGACTTTTCTTATGGTCTGTATTTTCAGTTTGAATTCCTTTAATATCTACATTTTGTCAGATTGCTGCTGCTAGTGGCTCAATGAAGATAACAAAAGGCAAGGGGGAGAGTGGGCAGCCCTACCTGGTGCCTCTCTGCAGTTTGAAGCTTTAGGAAGTAAGATTGTTTGTCCTGACACATGCATTTGGAGAGCTTTGATCCGGATGAACCAAATCCAAATTTGTGTAGAACTGCGAGTAGAAATTTCCAGTTTACCCAGTCAAATGCTTTTTCTGCATCAAAAGATAGAACTGGTTTCTAATTTGTAGTCTATTACATTTGGCTGAGTGTCTATCCTTGATATTAACCTGTAGTGTCAGGATGTTTAATGAACGGAGCGATTTTTTTCCTAATATTCTGGGAAGGATTTTGTAAATTATTTTAAGGTCTACATTTTGAGTGAGATTGAGCAGTAGCTGGATGGGAGTGCAGGGTCTTTGCCTGGTTTAAGAAGCAGGCTATCATTGGGAGAATTCATGTTTGGAGATAGTGTATCATTGCTCTGAATTTGAGTCACCATTCTGAAAAAAAATGAGTGTTGGCTTAGGCCAAAATTCATTCACAGGCAGCTTTTAATAATTTTTATTTTTATTCTAATTCTATCACAAATTTCTTTTCTTTGTTTTTCTTATGTAAACAGAGATATTTTCCCCCACATTACTACCTTTCCTGCTTCCCAAAGAACACATGGTTATATTACCTGCATGTAATTATTTTCTAAATACATTGCCTAGTATGAATGAAATCTTGTTATTTAAGTAACAGTGTATTAAATCTCCCATTCCTAATGGGTGATGTGACTCTTTTCTGTCAGAAAGATAGACACCAGTGCACAATCACTGATAGTGTTAGGATGAATCTGAGTTTCTGTTATATCCATCATAATGGAGCTGCTAACTAAAAAGTTAGTGGTTTTCTGGTGAAACGAAGGAGTAATCCCTGAGAGTGGGGTGGTATGAACGCCAAGCATCACAAAGACCAAAATCATTCATGTTTAAGAATGTCTGTAGACTGTCAGTTCCTTTGACTCACTGCTGTACCGAGCCTGTCAGTTTCTGGATTAAATACCAAGTTGAAGTCTCCTTCTATTGTAAGTGTGGTGACAGAGTGATCAGAAAGTGAAGAGAGCACAAAAAAAGGACGTGTCATTTACTTTTAGTCCACAAGTGTGTACAAACTTTTGACTGGTACTGTATACTAGATATACATAAATCCATATTTTGAATAGATAATTTAAGTATTGTAAATCTACCTCGTGGATCTGTTGCAGTGTTGCTAATGGTGAAGTTTATCTTTCTGTTAATCAATATGGCCACGCCTCATTGTTTGGAATTGTAGCCGGCTGAGTACATGTGAGAGAACTGTGGAGAGGAGAGTGTGTGTACAGATGTTTTGGACGTGTGAGTTTCCTGTAGAAAGACAATGTCTGCCTGCAAGTCATTTAACTGATTAGCAATTTTTAGCCTCTTTTCCCTTGAAACAAGTCCGCGTAAATTTATGTGACAAACCTCAGTGTGGTCATGTTTAAACTAACTGGTGGAGTGCTGAGTGTTCACTTAAGGTGTGTGTGTGTGTGTGTGTGTGTGTGTGTGTGTGTGTGTGTGTGTGTGTG
>JASGAU010406448.1:0-11587 GCA_030220045.1 Australoheros facetus
CAGTTGAGGTGGCTCGGGCATCTGATTAGGATGCCTCCTGGCCGCCTCTTGGGTGAGGTGTTCCGGGCATGTCTCACCGGGAGGAGGCCCCGTGGTAGACCCAGGACACGCTGGAGAGATTATATCTCTCGGCTGGCCTGGGAACGCTTTGGGGTCCCTCCAGATGAGCTGGAGGAGGTGGCTGGGGAGAGGGAAGCCTGGGCTTCTCTGCTTAGGCTCATGCCCCCGCGACCCGGCCCCAGATAATCAGAAGAGAATGGATAGATGGATGGATGGGCTTCTTCCCGTCCCCTCCTTTCACAGTAAAAGTACTTGACAAGTGCATGACTGCTCCAAAAAAATGGCTTGCCAAAGAGCATCGAAGCATGAAATTTCATATTTTTGGGAAGCGGTGGAATGGAAGTTCTTATTTCCAGACTTTTAAGCCATGTCTTCGAAAGGATGTGACACTCATCTCAAAGTGTGTTTGTCTGTCAGGATGGAGCCTCTGAGATCAGTGGAGCTGGTAGGTGGAAACGCCGCTATAGATAGATCAGGCGTAGATGGGAAGAATCTGGAGCTCGGCTGTCAAAGCAGAAAGCAAAAGGTAGGTGTGTGTTTGAGGATGACTGAGGCTTTTAAAAGACTGCGTTCAGGCCTCCTGAAGGACAAAACAAAACTCAAGGACCAGACTTGTTGAAATGGATCAATTTTACGATTTTAATAAAGCAGTAACCCCTAACTTTTACTCCTGTTGCGGCCTTTGGATTCCTGTAAACTCTCTCCTTTGGCAGTTGCCTCAGGGGTCAGAAGTGCATCTTACCAGCAGATGAGGTGACACAATGCTGGTGCAAATCCTGCTGGCTCAAGTGTCACCAGGCAGTGAGAGGGGGAGGGTGGGCGAGCTGGAAAACAGGGTGGGAAATTGAGACATGAAGGACGACTAACACTGTTTTGGCCTCCAAGGGGGAAGACTCACTTTTCTGGACAAAGCTCAGGCGAGGCTGGACATGACGAAGAATAAGGAAGCACATTCCTGTCCTTTCACGCGTTGTACCTCCATCATTCGGCCGTGTGAATGGACCAGATGCCCCTCTCTCTATTGGCAGATGGAGGAATTGTTTCCAGAGTTTAATGAAGGGAGGCTTAGCCCCGGTTACCTTAGTCATTGATATGCTCACTGGCATTGTTTGGCATCAATAGAAGGGACGGGCCCTAAAGCTGGTTGGCGGGTCTCTTGACAGACTGTCTTTTTAGTGAATGTGGACAGTCAGAAAGTTTGAGGACCTCCATGCTGGGCAGGATAAACAAGGATGAGATGAGACCAGAGCTGGGATGGAGGTGTGAGAGAAACGGAGTCTTCACCAGTTACAGGGAGGGGGCGTGCCGTCTCTTTTTTCATAGGCAAATCTGTAAAAGCTGATGGCTCCAGTCGTTCTGGAGTGATTATCACATTTAAAGCTTTTGTCTGTTCTAATGGTGAAGCTTCTTTTTTATCACGGGGTTGTTTGTTGCGTGTAATGACGTCTGGGTCACATGGGTGACGTTTCAGACTGTCACCACGTGGCAAAACGAGCTCTCAATTCAGTTTTATTAAACAAAGGACAGCTCTGTTTTGCTGCTGGATGACTCTGACCTTTGACCTTTGTTTATTTGAGTGATGAAGTTGGAGTTGTAACAGGATGAAGCTGAAGGCGGAGTTTTATTTTATTTTTTTAATAACTCAATCTTTGGTGCTGTGGGATGAACAGTGGAGCCTCAAACAGAAATCTTAGCCCATATTTCTTTCCTCTGAATCCATTTGGTTGGTTGGTTTGGCTGCCATCCACATCCGGCTGCTTATCAGCTGTTGCACATTAGGCCGAAACATACGAGGCTGTGAATCACTGATGGAGGACAAAATGGGGATCTGTTAACAGGCTTTAAAATGGCTGGTTGTGATTTTATTTCAGTAAACAGTCTTACAAAACTTCCAGGATTTCTGCTCTTTGGCTTTTCCTGAGTTTTCCCGTCTGTGTGCAGACTTTTGCAACCTCCGTCTGAACCACAGTGAGCTCTGCGGTGCGGCACGTAGCCGGACTTTGTGTTGCTGAGCCCATTCAGGCTGTTTGTAATGAACACATTCAGCCTAATGTGAAGGAACAATGATAATCTGTGCACTGAGGCTGTTTGTGGCAGCGGTTCCAGGCAGATAAAGTTTTGGTGTAAATAAATTTTTAACTTGAGCTGAAGTGGAGAAAAGGGAAAGTAAAGAGTTTCATACACACAGACAGGGCAGCCTTCAGCTTTGGTTAGTGCAGTAAACTATCAGTTAATGAAAAGTGTATTTGGGTCGTAATTTTGAACATCTAATGTGTTTAATTTTAGTCATCCAAAAACAGAAGCAGGTGGGCTTCATCCTCATCAGGTTGGGGCTCACTTAGATCAAACACCATGGCTATACTGTGTAAACTCTTTTTTGTTTTGAGGTTCTCAAACAGTTTTCTTTTTCTTGCACACTCTGTGTGCAGTCAGCCTTCACATTACTAATAAACTGTGCTCTATTCTTACAGATTAGCCTATAAAGTGATTCAGCTGGCTTTTTGTGGGCCAGTAAAAGTCTGATAAAATACAAAGTTAGAAGTAATATTAAACTAATGGGTACTCCTCCTTCCCGAGGGTATGACTGGTGGGTTTAGGAGATCGTGATAATTTTATTATTTTAATTTTAATCATTGCTCCTCAGAACAGCAGCTGCGGCCGTGACAGAGGATCACTCAGTAAAATGAGTGAGAGCTGATTTTCATGTCGACTTTGTTATGTAACCTTAGCTCAGGCGCTCCTCTGTCCTCTCTTTGCCGGTCCCTGCTGCTTTAGAAGATGTTTAGAAAAACACACACACACACACACACACACACACACACACACACACACACACTTGTGTTCCCTGCTGAGCTGTTTCCAGGCTGACGTTGGACAGTTTTTGCAGAGACTGAGACTTCCGGAGGTCGGTCTTGGCTCTGTTGTTGTTTGTTTTCCTGGATTTGGAACAGAGTGGTTGTTTTTGTTGAGACTCAGCCTGAATCCTGTCGCACCTCCGGGAAACTATAGTAAAACTGGAATACGTTGCACATGTGATGGTGCGGTGTTAAATTCAGCGGCCTTACGTAACCAGTCCACAAGCTTTTGATCTTTTCTCCTCTGCTGAATAGACCGGGCCTGCTGGGACAGGCCACAGTCAGCCTGTGAGACGTATACTTCTAGCTCCCCGGGGACACAAACATCCAAGTTTCCCCACAGAGGGGTTAAAGGTCAGAGGGACCATGAAGAGGAGCTTTTTTTAACTTCCCAGGACACGGAAGGACATGACATACTTTCACCTTTTTGTTTGTGTGGAAATCAAATCTGCAAGAAAAATACTTTTTCCTGCAAAGGGAAACAGTTGCTGCCCGCCCCCCAAAAAGACTAAAGTTCAGACCATTAAGGTTCCTGAAGTCTGAGGGGTGGAATATCATTGATGAAACACATAAAACCTGCCAATAANCCCCCAAGTAAACCAGCAAACTGCTTTTGTAGTAAGAAGCTGAAAAATCATGTTTCCGGGGCTTTTAAAACCATCTGTAACCACAAATTGAAGGAAAATGAGCCTCAGGGGAATGATGTCAAATCCAACAAAAATGAAGGGCTGTGAGTCATGCTGGTACACCTGATTGAATCACCCTGACTCATACGAGTCCACACTGAGGTCTGAATGAGCGCAATTCCTCTAATGTGACTCAGAGGACGTGTTCCAGCAGGACTCTGAATGGCTGCGAGGAAATGAAGAGCCAGCAGTCACCACTTCACAGCTCAGGATTACTGACAAAGGCAGGCGGGCATGAATGCACACATACAGGATCACGGCTCCCCGCTGCTCATGTATGGGCTTTAAATGAGAACATAATAGAGCAGTGATCCTCGGCCGGGATACTTTACTCCTGCGCCTCTCAGCGCTCGCACAAAAAAGACATGAAAAGAAAAACTAAAGTTTGTGTTGAAATAGATATGCAGCACAAACGTCTAATTGCAGTTTCCATTCAAGCCGTTTTCATCAGTTATAAACTAGTTGTTGGTCAAATGTAATGGATTAAAGCCAGTAAAACTTGGCTTTTACAAAACTAAAGTTTCATTCTGTTCAGATTAAGTTTTATGGCTCATTTCTTCAAAGTCTTTTTCAACAAACAGTCCTCAAAGGATGAAGTTTAAAAACACACAAAAATCTGTTCACATTTAAGGAACTTGGAACACCTTAAAATTGGACTTGTAGCATTTATATTTTACATAAATGTAAATATTGTTAGTAAAAGCAGGAAAGAGGCGCTCGGACACGCAGAGAGAAGCAGTAATGAAATGGAACAAAGTGAGAGGGAGTTCAAACACGGGAGGCCCGAGTGTAGGAAACCAGAGTGGAGCCGGGAGTCCTCGTGAGCCCACCTTGTTGCTGAGGAGTCGCAGTAAAATGGCTGCCTTTGTTTGAAGCCCCTGTGCAGTCACAATGGGGTCCCCCCTCCCCTCTTTCTCCTCTGCTTTTTAAAGGCAGCGGCTGAGAGGATTACCTTCAAACACATCGTTACCACACCGAGTATCTGAGAAAACACACACACACAAAGCAGGGAGGCCCCGGGCGTGCTGGGTTAACCCTTAAAACGAAGACTCGGATGGAAGTAATTAAGAACTCATGACGTCAACGCAACTCAATCTGTGTGAGAGACGAGCAGAGAGTGAATGAGGATGTTTGTGGGATATCCGGGAAGGTTTCCAGTGTGATTTGTGGTCAGCTTTTGTTCTCACTAAATGGAAATCTCAATGCAGAGGAAAATAATAGCTTGTTCTTGTTTTCCCCACAACATAATTGTCACTCTTGTTTTCCTGGAAATTCAATTGGCTGCTTCCTATCAGACAAAAACATCACATGGTTTCCTCCCTGTTTGTCTGTTTTCATTATCAGTCAGGCATATTTCCTGTGTCCACCTTGCACTGATTTAGAACATAATTTTCATAGCTGTTTTTGAATCATTTCTAAAGTTCAAGTTGACAGTCCACAGACGCAAATAGGTTCAACTTAAATTATAAAAAGATACCAAAAAGAAATATGCTTACCCCCGAGGAGCTGGAAACTCTGGATTTTGACTGTCTTGCTTTTTGGAACATATGTTTGAGCTTTTGTCACCTCGTTTCTCTTGCTCTGCATCTGTTGTTTTAGCCTTAATGCTGATTAACTGTGTGTGCGCGCGCGCGCACTTTAATGATAATTAGGTGTGTGTGTGTGTGTGTGTTAATCCCATTCCTGCAGCTTACCGGGCAAATGGTCAATGAAATGAACTCTTGTAATGTGATTAAAGGAGGCTGATGTGCCCTCACCGCGTTAAGCTTCAGTAACTACAGTGACTGGTAGTTGAAGGACGATGGTTGGGCATCCAGCCCCCACCCCACTCCCGTACTCTGCACTCCAGTTTCTGTGGAAACGCCTCAGCTGTACTTTTTGTTGATTAGGTGAAGTCCCTCTGAGCCTTGTTCTGTGTCTGGTGTCCCAGCAGGTGAGGGAGACGGAGACATGGATGCCCATGAAGACCTCACAGGCAGTTGGCATGTCGACGCGCGGCAGCGACCTGGAGGCGTCCGGAGACTCCCCAACCGGCTCAGACTTTGGCTTCACAGATGACGAAGACGACGATTACTCGTATGATGATGATGATGAAGACTACGAGGAGTTCTCTGGATCTGGTGACAGAGGTCGGTCCTGATGATAAACACTGCAGTGATTTCTAACTTTTTATATAAAATCTGTAAGATTAAAGGAAAGATCTGCTTCTTTCCCCAGAAACGAGCATGCCCACTGAGCCCACGACATCAGTTAAGGTGAGAAGCTTCTACATTTGAAGATTGAAGTCATGCACTTGAATAGTGAGATTTAAACACTTAAACCTGAAGTATACAGCAGAAACTTCACTGATGCAGAAAGCAGCTCATAGCTTTGACCAATTTTCCCATGATAGGCATTTTGTTCTTATTCTCGGCCTCCTGTATGCATTTTTATGCTGCTGTGGTCAAATCAGTAGAAACCATTCATTTTCCTGGTTGGTTTATTAACTTTGCTTAGTTCAAATTCTTCTCTCTTCCTTTTCAGCCTGACATAAATGACAATAAGATCCCTGAGCCAGAGCGCCCGGTGCGACCAACTGTCAACGAGGTGGATTTTGTCAAGAATAGTAACGAGATCCCCCACCTGGGGAATGAGAATCCCGGAGATGACCAGCTATCCAATGTCCTCATGTCCCACACTGGCGAGGATAGCATCCTGAGCAAGACGGAGTTCCTTGCAGGTCAGTACTTGTCTGTCTCGTCTTTTAAACATTAATTAACCAGAACTGATCTTTTGGTTTTTAAAGAATGCCAAACAATGGATATTGTGCCAGATTTTTAAGACCGGGTGTGATGGCTGCAAATTATGAGATGGATTGCCATTGCGATCTTGAGGTACTGAAGCTGAGAGGTGCATTAAACCACTGTTTGGCTAATATCTGCAACTTGATGCATTTTAAGTCTCTAGAGAAGCTCAGTTTGGGTTTATCACACACTTTGGTTGCTTCAGGTGTCAGTTAATGTAGTATTGCACGATTGTGGGATGATTCGGATTACAATACGCGCTCCTTCCTGCCCTTTCCCAGCATGTCTTTGTGCCGACAGGAAACATTGTTGGGAAGGTTTCCCTGAGCTGAGACGACCTTAATCCAAGAACAAGAGAGCCCTTATTAGTTGAGACAAATCAGTTGACCTGGTTGGTCTCTGGAAAGTGTAGGTCTGACGCAAGTGCTCAGACAGTTCACTCATGCCAATACGATCAAAGCTGTAATCCACATCTGTCAGTAGTTTTATCATATATTCTTCACCACAAGAACGATGCTTCAGAGCTCCAAAAATGGATTTCAGGACATGTCTACTTAATGTGCCACCTTGGCGTAAATAGGAGACAACACTATGTAATGCTGCCAGAGCCAGTTGAGGCGGTTTGGGCATCTGACCAGGATGCCTCCTAGACATCCTGGGTGAGGTGTTTCAGGCATGCCCAACTGAGAGGAGACCCTGGGGCAGACAAGCTGGAGAGATTGTCTCTCAGCTGGTTTTGGAACATCTTAGTATCTTCCCCAGAAGAACTGGAGGAGGTAGACAAGGAGAGGGGGTCTGGGCATCTCTTCTTAGACAGCTGCCTGGATGGATGGAGTAGAAGAGTTAAAAGTTTCTGTCACAGTTTAAAAAGTTTCACCTGTTGCTTTGCTTTCTCTCTTCTAGCTCTGATTGCAGCCCTCGCCGTCGGCCTGATGTTTGCTGTTCTTCTCATCCTCTTCCTCATCTACCGCATGAAGAAGAAGGACGAGGGCAGCTACGATTTGTCAAAGAAGCCCATCTACAAGAAGGCCCCCACCACGGAGATCTACGCATAGACCCTGATCTCCTCCCGCTCTTCCTCCTCCACTCACAACCACACAAACACACACGTAGTCCCTTAAAAATCCAAGGGTCTGGCCTCACCGTGCCTCATCATACCTCCTCCTCACTTTCCTCCAGTGGAGTGATGTTGGGTAAATCGGGAGAGAAGTCCCAACAATACAGTCGATTGACTGATTCCTCCTCCCTGATGTGCATTGTATTACTGGTGCTCTCTGAACCAGTTGGAGACTGTGCTTTGGTCTTCTCAGAAAAAGAAAAGGAGCAACAGGAGTGGACGATCTCAGCTGCCACCAACACGTTTTCTCTCCAACAGAACAGGACTCTTCACCTCTTTCCTTTAAAAACACTAAAACGGTACTTTAATGGTCCAGTTATTTATTCTCTCCTCTGAATCTGCAGCTTCTAAAGACTTTGAAGAGGTTTTCGTGAGGTTTTTTTTATTTTTTTATTATTATTTTAAAGAAATGCCATGATGAGAAAAACAAAAAGTTGAAACTGGTTTTAATCTGAAAGTTATGCCTCAGTTTTCTGCTGACTTTAATGAATTCAAACCCTGTATAGAAGTGTTGTTTCTGCACTGTACGATGATCCAGTTCATGTTCTGTAAACCTTCAGATGCAACAGAGTTCATTAAAATGACCTTAAAGTACTTTTTTTTTTTTTTTCCCCTCTTTAAACCTCCTGGTATGTTTGGCTTCTCCTCAGCACGTAGCACCAGATAAGTGAGTCAGACTAATCCCTGAAAGGAATTTGTCCATGCTGGATGACCCAGGTCACCTATGAGCACACTGCGCACCTCCGCGGCGAGGAGTTGTTTTACCGCTGTAATCCACATCGTGCCTAGAGTCAAACCAGTGAACTCCTGCTGTCAGTCATTTTGTGATGTGCCCTCATTTGCTTTCCTGCAGAGAGTTCGAGGTTAAGACGTCATATCTGAGCTGTTAATATGAAGCCAGCAGCTTCATGTGGTTAGTTTAGCTTACAACGTGAAAGCAGAGGGAAGCTCGCCAGGCTCCAAGCTAACAAAACACACCTGTCACCTTTAAAGACTAATGAGATGGGACGTCAATATGTGGGAAATAAAATGGCTGCAAACCAACTTTTTAAGCATTGTCAGTTTGACGTTTCCCAGCTAATGTTACACTGATGTTACATTTTGGGGATTTTTTAATTTTTTTTTTTATACAAAATTTGCATGAAAACTGAACTTTCCTCACTGATGGTGAATAGTCTAACAAATTATTTCTTTTTGTTAACTGAAGATTAAAGAGAACACATGCTCTTCAGTTATTCTGTTAGCTCGGGCTAGCTGCTTCTGCACCTGCCTTTGTGCTGAGCTAGGCTAACTGTAGCCTTATATTTACGAGACATGAGTGGATTATCTGACCTAAAACCACATTTGCCAAATTCAAACTTTTAATTCCTTCAGTTGTTTCAGCATCGAGATGCTAATCAGTGTAAACTTTGAGCTCTGCAGAAACTGCTCATTTCCAGTAATTTATATATATAATTATTATTATTTTTTTTTTTTAATCATGGGGTTCATGCTTTTCTCAATAAGCTACACAGACTGTTTGCTGTTTATTTTTTATGTTTTCAATCACAGTTCTCTGAGCGAATGCTGAAGCCGATCTGATGCTCATGTTTCTGGGCTGCAGACGCAGCCTGCAGGCTGGTCTACCAAGGATTTGTACATAGTCATATAAAAATTTAAAAAATGTATATTAACTTGGTACTCAGCTGTGTTCTGGCAACAGAAATATCTACCAAATATTTAAATGCCAAATTGTTATTTTTCTCTTGTTTTCCTCGCAGTAACCTTCATGTGATTTACTGTAAATGTAAGTTTTGATACTACCGATGCTAATACTAACTCCTCTAATGTCCTCCAGTATTTTATTATCCCACCAGTAGATCAGCTTGTTCTCCTCTGTTATTTTTTATTAATTTAACTGTCAAATTATTTTATTGCCTTCTTTCAGGTTTGGGTATTTTGCCCTTAAGCTGTTGTATATGTCATTTTTGAAAAGTTTTATATACACTAGTTTCAGATTTTCAGAGGCAAATAGTTTTGAAACTTTCTGTGTTAATTTTGTAAGAATGTTTATCTTTTAGATTTTTTTTTTTTTTTGCATTTGTATTTATGTTTTTTTTTTGTTTTTTTGTAGGACTGATTATGTGGTAGTTGTACATCTCGTCATTCAGGGGATGTTGTGTCAATGAGCCATGTTGTCGTCAGCAGACCTCGGGTTGATTATTAGTTACTTATTACTTACATAGTTTGGGGCATTTCGAGCTTCAAAAAATGTTAGTTACAAAAATGTCTGGATTCTTGTTAAAGGCCTGATAATCAGGAAAATACTGCTGCCCGTGTCCTTCAGTGTGCCGGGACGAGTGAGCTGACCTCAAACCCAGGCGGAGGAATAAATCTGATTAAATTACATGAGAGGAGAACTTTTTCAAAAAGCAGCTGGTGGTCGCCCCAGGTCTGGTGCGGCAAACATGGGAGGGTATGTTCTGCTGCTTAATGTCACAAATACCACACGTGAATCATCAGTGGAGCCAATGAATCATTGGTTTCTGAATGCTGGTTCTGATTTATTGAAAATAAAGTTATTTTTATGCACATTAACATTTTAAATGTTTGTCCATTTTTTTTTTCTGTTTCCTGATTGAGAGAATAACTGAAGAGACACGAATCATCTGAGAGCCCATCAAAGAGTAATCATCTTTGTAGATAAGAGCCCAAACAGTACAGACAGTACGATTACAAATACACTTTGAGTAAATGTACCTAGCTACTTTTACTGTGAAAAACCAGAGTCCAGGTTTGTGTGTGCGCCTTCTGGTGGGCTCTAACGGACAAGCTGCTGCCTGCCAGCTTCTGCGCAGCAGGGAAAAACACACTCGCATTGGACGCCAAAACGTTGTCGAATGCAGCTCTGCTGGGAGGGGCACACATTCCAGCACAAACATATTCATACATCATCCTGCACTCGTGTTTCTGTGTCTTTCACAATCGAGCACACAGGTCGAGAGGGAAAACTTTGCACTAGACTTGTTTGTTCAGGCGCTGCAGTGCCGAAAACAAGAACAGGCCAAGGTCAAACTACCATTTTGAATTTCTCCTAAACTCTTTTTTTTTTTTTTTTTAATATTTTTAAAAAATTCTCTTTCTTCCAGCTCCACCTGTCTGCGCCTACTAGATGCTGAGCAGGTGAAGTGCAGGTCTCAGTGTGGGGACTTTCCAAAAGTTGGCCTTGATAAAGTTTCCCAGTTTATTCCCTCACGCAGCGACGGCTGGAGGAGGTTACGTTTTCTCTCGTGTCTGTCAGCAATATAACTCAGAGTTCTTTGTGTAAATATTCCTTACGCCCAAGGACATATGATTTCATTTCCAGGTCAAAGGTCAAGCTCGCCAAAAATTTTCCAGAATTTAAACATGCCCTAATCATTTCTCTCGTGGAATTTTAAAATTCATATCTCTGAATTTTTCATCTATCATGATGAAATTTGGTACTTGGATATGAACAAGTATTGTTGATAATTCATTTTCTTTTTTTGTATTTTAAATTAAAATACACACAATAATACAAAGTGACCTAAAAGCCCAACACAAAAATCACACACAAATACAATTTAGTTTTTTAAAGGGATTCTATTGAGGTACATAAACTGAACATAATAAATGCAGACTATATGACATTTTCTGTTCTTGTGGATCTAATTTTTAAAATAAAAATGTAAAATCATATTTTTTACATTTTAAATATAAAATCATATTTTGTGATCTAGTAATTTATGATTATTAGATCAGTGATTCTGGCAAACCATCAGTTGACTCAGGAGGGGAAAGCAGAGGGGATGCCTGACCTTTACACAGAGGTGGCGCTGTCACTTGGTGTTGGCTCTCACTGCGAGGAGGAAGCGTAGTCCTAAGCAGAAGCCCCGGGTACACCACCAACCTGTTCACGTCTCTAACCGTTTTTCTCCACTCGGCGACACACCCGCCGAGGAACAAACTCTGGTTATTGGCGACTGTGTTTTGAGAAACGTGAAGCTAGAGACACCAGCGACCATAGTCAAATGTCTTCCAGGGGCCAGAGCAGGCGACATTCATGGAAATTTGAAACTGCTGGCT
>JASGAU010406449.1:0-23746 GCA_030220045.1 Australoheros facetus
GTGTGTGTGTGTGTGTGTGTGTGTGTGTGTGTGTGTGTGAGAGAGAGAGAGGGAGAGAGACGGTATCTGTGTGTTGATTTGCAGTGTTATATCCCCCCACTGAAGCATTGAACATACACACAGAACTTTGTGTCTTTGATCATCTGAGTGAGACTGTTCTATCCATGTTGTAATTAGCTTGGTGGTAAATGTGAGAGGGAAGATAGATCAAGCAGGAAACCCAACAAATGATCAGTGCATGGTGAGAATGTAATGATCACCCTAAACTATCAATAGCAGTCTGCAGGGCTGACCATCTATCACTGCTTTCACTTTTAGTCCAAAGCAACACTGTCTCCAGCTCTGGTTGCATATTCTTGAGGCTGGCTCTGGGCTAGATTAGTGTGCCCTCCTTAGTAGCTGATAGGCTATCAATAGCAACATGTCCAGATTTTCTACCTTGCAATTTAAGTGATGTCTTAAATTTGGGATGTTGATCATAGTCACTATTTATTTGCACAACAACACATATACACATTTACAGTCTGTCTGAAGTTGCAGGATCAGCTGTTTACTGCAGTGTGAACAGTATTTTTAACAATATGTGGGGGCTATTGGATGTCACTGGCAAACAATTCAATGCAATTCAGTTAAATTCCATTCAATTCAGTTTTTTTTAATATAGTGACAAATCACAACAATTGCCTCAAGTCACTTTTCATTGTGAGGTAAAGACCCTACAATAATACGCAACAATTGAGGAAACCCCTATGAGCAAGCACTTGGCAACAGTGGGAAGGAAAAACTCGCTTTTATAGGAAGAAACCTCCAGCAGAACCAGAGAGAGGGGCAGACAACTCTTTTGACCAGTTGGGGGTGAGGGGATGGAGACAGGACAAAAGGCATGCTGTGGAAGAGAGCCAGAGATTAATAATAATTAATGATTAAATACAGAGTGGTGTATAAACACATAAAGAGTGAAAAGAGGTGAATGAAAACAAAACACTCGGTCCATCTTGGGAGCCCCCAGCAGCCTAGGCCTATTGCAGTGTAACTAAGGGAGGGTTTGGGGTCACCTGATCCAGCCCTAACTATAAGCTTGATCAAAGTTTTAAGCCTAACCTTAAAAATAAAGAGGGTGTCTGTCTCCCAAATCCAAAGTGAGAGCTGGTTCCACAGAAGAGGGGCCTGAAAGCTGAAGGCTCTACCTCCCATTCTACTTTTAGGTATTCTAGGAACCACAAGTAAGCCCGCAGTCTGACAGAAAAATGCTCTACTGGGGTGATATGGTGCTATGAGGTCTTTAAGATAAGATGGGCCCTGAATATTCAAGAGCCAATGAAGAGAAGCTAATATGGGAGAAATATTAAGAATAGACCACGAGCAATAACAAAATATTTTTTCCCTCATCTTTGCTGCCAATCCAACTGGTGGCACTCTGTAGTTGACCTATGCCAAGAATCTGCCCTTGCATTTCTTAAAACCCTCTACAAATCATTAATTTTATACTTTGTGACTGTTTCTCATGTCCTGGCTGGTTTAATTATTGATGTTTGAACTTCAAAGAAGATGGCAGTGACCAGAACAGCCAATTTCTGTGTGGATTTTTACCATTTTGTTCAGAAGTCACCACAAACAACTTAAATGACGTACATTGTAGCATCTCTGCAGAACAACCACTGTGTTGACTGTACTGACTATCAGGCAAGCATACAAAATTGCTTTAGATGGAAAAATGTTAATCTAATTAAATTAAAAGCATTTAAATGAAGCATTTTTGTATGTTTGTCTGTATGTCACTTACATCTCTAAGAGCATGAATAAAAGAAAATATACAGCACAGACATTTTCTATTTTCATTAACCCATAATGCTCTTGACCTTCATTATTTATTTATTTAGTTTTCGATTTTAGTGGTATAGAGAAGTTTCTTTTTGGTGCCTGCAGGCTTCCTGGATTCTATCCTATACTTCCTCCCTCTGCTGGCCCAAAGTCTAAGCACATATAGACACAGGCAGCTCACAGAGGAGTAATATCAGTATCACCTCCCCACCATCCTTTATTACCCCCCCTTTTTCTGTCTTTCCCTCATGAATAAACATCTCTTACATTCACTCAGTGCTGGCATGAAATGGCCACACAGCCCCTGGCACACGCAAGAGTAATGCCGCAATCATTATTCCACTGCAGTGGTCCCACACAAGCATATTTCACCAATCATGTGGCTCTCTCCCCTGGCTTTTGTTTGGATGACTTAAACAAATGATGTGGCAGTGAGGAGGGCCTGCGTACCACAGCTCCCCCTGTTAACACGGCAACCGTTGACACAGACACAGCAAAATTTGCATAAGAGTACGCTTCAGTGGTACTGGCAATTCCAACAGGGGTCCACAGATTTTTTCCCTCTCTTTCTGTGAGAGGGGTGGGGTTGAGGTTGGGGGGCTGTAAATGGAGGGGTGGTGTGTTATTTTTAGTTCTCCCGCTCTTCTCCTTCCTTTCATCCTGATCTCCCCTCTCTCCCATTCACTCCAACTGCCAACTCCTCTTTTCTCTGGGGTTTAATGCTGAATTGGAAGTAATAAAAGATGCACACATGCCATGAGACTGACTGGGCTTTCAGCAATAGAGACGGAGGAAGTCTATTTGGCAGAGCTCTTAAACACATACAACACAATGGTGGCATCTAAGAATCAGCCCAGTTACAAATGACTTTTACCTGATACTGAATGGCTACATATGCAGACACAGAAGTACTATGCATGCTTGGGTAAGCAGAAATAATTGCATTTTAATTGAAGAACTACAATTGATTGACAGAACGACATCAGATATTTTTTTTTTAATTTAGTAGTAACCATTGGATCATGATGAGAAATCAGTAAGAGGAGGATTTTTTATACAATGTGGCATTTTGAAGATGGAGGAATGACACCTATTGTGATGACCGGGGCAGTGATACACTTAAAAAGGACAGGGCTGCTGAGAAAAGTAAGGATGAGGAGGATAATCGTGATTATGCTTATTTCTGTTTTGGCTTATTTGTTGATGTTAATGTCTGAAAATAGAACAGGGAGTGCTGCATTCAGAGAAGTTAATCAAGCAGCCCGAAGGGCCACTGCTCTGTCCTTTTATGTGCCTATCTCTCCCTGCATTTCTCCTATCTCTATCTCTTTCATTCGCCTTATCTCGCCGTTCTTTAATCACAGCATATCAATGTGACTGATACATCTAAGAGATCTATTTACGTGCTGTTCACTTTGTGAGAAAGTTCTATTTGAATTCCATGATCTTGTTCTCGCTTGACTTTCAGACTTCTCACAGTGAAGTAGCAGCTCACAGGAATACCAAACAATGAAAACAACCAATAATATCTCCACATATGCCTATGCAAAGCCAGTGTACTGCTTAGTATCTGGGTGCATGTGAGATTTAATGTGTATGTATAAGCAGCGGTGACTCTTCTGAGTCCTAAGGGTGGGGTGTGGCCCACCACTGTTCAGAGGTTGTTTCCATGGTGATAGATGTTGGGTCATCTCCATGACGATGGATTGGAGTCGATGTTGGCCCAAGGTCGCGGACCAAGGACAAGGCAAGAGTGATTGCAGCCACCCAGACAGGAAATCGAAGAGGAACACTCCAAGGAGGTGGGTGGGGGGGTGCTGAGGAAAAAGGTGCAATTTCACAAGCCAAATTACTTCTGGGATGGAGAAGAGAAAAATATCACAGCAATAACGGAGCAAAGGATGAGAGGAGGGATGGAGAAGGAGGAGGTGTAGGTAGCAGGGAAAAAGAGGGAGGTCCCAAACAAAAGCTCAATTATCAAAGTCATCAAACATGTATGCTTAGCTAAGCAAATAGAGTGACATCCCATCACCTGGATGCCATACAAATTTCCCGTCACTGAGATAAATTTTCAGAAGCATGTGTCAGAGTTTGGCAGTGATTTTATATGCGGTTTATCAAGCTTGGTTTATTTCTGAGACTGATGCTGCCTGTGACTCGAAAATATTGATTGGATTGTGCAACGTTTTCCGCTGCAGCCCTACTGATTTCTTTTTTCTCTTCTCCCTCTCTGATCCTCCTCTGCTCTCTGGCGATTCCACAACATTAGTATGTGGAGCAACAGCATATCAGTAAATTGTTAACAAGAACAGACACAGTGAATAAATGACAATGACAACTTAAAATTTCTGCCTCGCTGCCTCATTCTCTCCCTGCTCAGGATTCATACTCTAATTTCTCTGTGTGTTTATGTTTGCGCGCGCGCGTGCGTGCGTGTGCGTGCGTGCGCACGCTGGTACAGATGAGTGTCTGTAACGGCAGACTGAGTGCACTGAATCATTAAGTCCACAGTGCCACTGTGCCCATTGCCTCATTGCACCTAATTAAGCCCCCTTTGTTTCCTATCAATTAACATTGTAATTAAAACTAGTCCTGCTTCTGTTTACCCAGAGTCTGCTGATTCATGGGAAATTAAACACAAACAGTGATGTGCAGGAATTTGGCCAATGGATCCATACACATTCAGTACATGCATGTACAGTACAGCTAGAAAAAAATATGAATATGCATACACATACTACAATACTACACACATACATTCTTGCTCACACTGTTGCAACATTGAAGTTCATCTGGGCCTCTTAGTTTATTCCAGAGTGTGATAGAACAAGGGGTGCTGATGGAGCTAGGAAATTACAGCAGGATGCTTTAGTATGTGTGTGTATGTGTGTCTGTGTGTGTCTAAGTGTGAACCACTGTTGAGTCGTTAGCGAAACCAGGGGATTCACCTCCCGATAATCTCACACTAATCACCTAATCCTCCCTCCCTTAGGTGAACAGGCAGGAAAGGAGTACTTGACAAAAGTGGAAGCCAGACAACATGAAACCCGCTCACACACACAAGCACATATATACATTATATATTTAAGTGCATGTACGTACACACAGATGAATGAATAAGTCAAACAAGCATTACTCCATCGTGCCACCACCAGCCCATCCTCCTCGACACGCTAATGTACATTTTACCCAAAAAATATACACCCTATCGTCTTGTTTCCATGGCAACTGACTGTAGAGCTGTGGGTATATGAGGCAGCAGGCAGCAGGCAAAATCACTGGAGTGAGAGGCGTACTGGTCTGTCACCTCAGCTTCCCTGGAGATACAACACCTCATACTGTACTACTGTACTCGCTCCTCTTTCTCTGTCTGCATCTATAGCTCACGTTTACATGAACACACCCATTTATTTTTACCAGCACTGATACACCATCCTCCATGTTGTTTCATTTACAGTAGCGAAGGGCAGGCAGGGCTGCGACACCAGACTTTTGTGTGTAAAACACGTCTGATCTTCTTATTAAAACACGGTCATGAACTGCCACCCAGAGAAACCACTGTTCCCCTTTTCTACGCCTGTCAGGGGTGACTGCTGCTGGTGGTGATGGAGGCCAAACTGTCCTTGGGTGCAGTAAAGGATTACAGCAGCACACACCATGTGACCTTAATTCTCTAACCCCCCACCCCCCGGCCTGCTTCTGGTGTGCTCAGCCAATCAGGATTAGGGATGAGCTGGGCATGTATGTCTGTATGCTGTGCATATTTGTGCGTCTTTACATGGAGACCACCATGTTTGTCAAGCGTATATACTCGAATGGATGGATTAAGTAAGATAAAAGCGGCGGGGGGCTCTGAGGTTCTGTGTGTGCATGTGCCAGCTTGTGTTTTTAAAGTGGGGGAGATGCTATGAATCAGCAGCAGAAACAACAGTCGGCACGTGTCACACAATCAGACGACCTTATTCATCCCCAGCAACCCCCAAAATCCCTCTGCTCCTTCCCCTCACCCACAAACAGACCTCAGCCCTGACACAGCCACCACCGTCAGCAGGCTCAGCTGGTAGCTGAGGGAGGAGGAGGAGTGAGCAGAGAAATGGATGGATGGATGGATGGATGGATGGGTGGGGGGTGGGAGTCAGGTACAGAAAATAGTAAGAGGCTATTTTTTTCTCATTGGTTGTGTTTTTTAAGAGATACAGAGGGAATAAATGACACAGTATAAGAGGCCATTTAAGTCTTAAAATGTGATGCGTGTCGTTGGGGTAGAGATCAGTGTGTGTGTTGTGGGGGTGTCAATTAGATATGGAGATCAGACTTATTAAGCAGCAGTTTAAACATGAGCATTACATCAGGGGGGAGACGTCTGGCTCTTATGGCGCTTTGCACTGGCCAGATAAGGCCCGCAGAGCTTCTGTGTGTGTATGTGTGTCTAAGTGTGCGCCCGTGTGTTTCTTTGTGTCTGTGACACAGCAGACGTAACAGACACAGCACCTTGCCTCATAAGATACCCGCTGTTGTTGGTAACCTTTGACCCTAACTAAACCTTGACCCTGGCAGAAGGGAAGTGATTTACCCAACAAAGGCAGATGACACAGCGGAGCCTGAAGCTAGTGCTAAACTCTGACCTTGAGCCCTCCAGTCGTGACCCAAACTCTATTTGAAGCCAAACATAACCAGCTCTGTCGACACACACGCATACATTTGGGTAAGAAAAACGGAGCTACGCCACACTCGTCAATCAAAGTGGCAGAAAACCAATCCCATCAAATACCATACATATGCAAGTGACGCCATTTTTACTATTTTGATTGGTTCAGTTTTATGCTTTAAATTTTAGATTAGAAAAACAAAACTGCTGAGTTGGTATATATCACATCATCATAAAATTTTATTTTTAGCAATTTGGTTTTCAGGAGATAGGAGTTGTGCCAAATGTGAAAGTATAGAAGAAGCTAAGCCAGTGGCAAAAAAAAAAAAAAGAAAAATGGGAGGAGACCAAATACCATATATCACATATTCAATAGACTTAAATAGGCAATAAACACAGGCAAAATATAATTTATTCACACATGTAAAAACATTTTAAAAAATACAAAATATAATCGCTGAAAAAAAAAATACAGTTTAAGTACAAATGTGAATGGCTGTGTCAATCTGTGGACAGCCACAAAGCCACATTATATTACAATTACAAACCATCTCTCATCCCATGACAAATAAAATGTAATGTTAATCTAAACCACTTAGCTCAAAGGACGTGTGGTGTCACTTATCTCCTTATTTGCCTTTTCAAGGCCTGGTGTTGTGCTAACGACTTGATTTATAACACCTTGTAATCAGCTGTGCTTTTGAAAACCAGAATGTAAACCCCCAGAAATGATCAGAACATACACAATAAAGGAAAAAAAAGGTTTCTACTTATTTGATCCCCACACATAATCTGCTGTTTTTTCAAGTTAATTCTTTTTTGTTTGTTTTTTTGTTTTTTTAGAATCAATCATCCAAATCATCCATGGTAAAGTAGTATTACTTGAACTTTAATTTTAAAAAGTCATTTATTTATAAAAATTTATGGGTATTTTTTTTTAACTGCACAATGTATCTGGATGTCTTTCTTTCAGAGTCATGTAAAGTAAATGTTTAGCCCCTGAATTACATGTGCGTCTGTAACAGATGGTGTGTGTGTGTGTGTGTGTGTGTGTGTGTGTGTGTGTGTGTGTGTGTGTGTGTGTGTGTGTGTGTGTGTGTGTGTTTCCTATGAAGTCTGGCAGAAGCACCTTATCGCTGTGTGGTGCATCATTCCAACTGCTTTCAGCCAACCACACAGCATCTTTCATCCTAACCTGTTCTTCCTTTCATGTCCATGCGTTTCAGTGTCATTTTTTTCTACCCGTCTTACAATCAAATTGAACGCTTAATTTAGACCCAAACAAACACATCTTGGTATATTTAGCATTCAGTGCAACATGCACTTATGCCTCTAGATAAGGTGTTTCTGTATATTTTAGTACTGTATATTAAAATTGTGCATAAAATTAAACTTGTCATGTAGCAAAAAAACTTATTATAAACCTTATTACAATTTATACATTAAAAATGAATGAGTTTAGTTAAGGATTCTGCCACACCTGCCCTCTCTGCAGAGCTTGTATAAGTTTGGACTTTTTATAATGTAACAAATGTTTACAGTATTTTTTCAGTCTATTATATTCTTACATTAATGTATTGGACGCACTTATTTACAAGAGTATACATGCAAAATGAAGTAATCTAGTGCATGTTTTGCTGTGTCTTCTGCAATGCATTTTTTTCAATTGATAAAAGTATGTTTGTCACCATATCAGATAAGCAATGACAAAAAATAAATAAAATAAAATAAACAAAGTAATTCCTTAACAAAGATATTATTGCAATATCTACTGTCAGTCAGCACTTCCTGCAGATTGGCGTATCTAACAACACTATGTCCTTGAAACAAAATTCAGAAACCTTCTAAATTTGAACCAACAACAAGGTGCAGGTAGCCTACAGTAATTCGCTCACAGTTCTGCTTGAGAGTAGTACAGCGCGTATCAATTATAGGTAGGAACTGAAATGAAACAATCCTAATCTCCTTTCTTTTTTTTTTTTTTACAAGGAAGCCAATTTGCCCAAAAAAAACACTAGGATTATGCTAATGTAAGGAGACTGGCCTTTTAAAGATATGCTCCTTTGATGGCACCCATTTCAAAATGATACACTACAGTGCTGTGCAAGAGTCTTGAGGAATTCACTGGACAGTAGCGGCAGTGATTTTTTTTTTTTTAAACACGCAAACATATATGAAAATACAGTATATAAAGCAAAAACACAGCTTGTACAATTCTAATGATCTTCAGAGTCAATGTCTTAGATGAACACCTTCATTCTTCAGTGCAGTCTGAACACTCTTAGGTAAGCTTTCTTGTAATTACGTTAAGTAGTCTTCAGAAATAGTTCTCCAGGCTTCTTGAAGGACATTCCAAAGCTCTTCTTTGATTGTTGGCTACCACACTGCTTTGAAAATGCTGAGGTCCAGGCTCTATCGTGACTGTGTTTTCTATCCGTTTCTAACTTTTTCTGCACTGGCAGTGTGTTTGGGATCATTTTCATGCTGAAAAATGAAGCTGTTGCCAATCAGACACTTTCCAGATGGTACTGTATGGCAAAGAGATCAAAATCTGACAGTACTTTTCTGTGTTCATGTCTCCATGAGTTTTTGACAAGACCACTGGCACTGTTGTACCTCTCTCCTGACCTTTTCCGAATATACTGACAATGATTTCAACCAAAAATTTCAAATTTGGATTCATCACTACATAAGACCTGTCACCAGTTCTTGTGTAATTTTTCCCTTCCTTAAAAATGGCTTCTTGACAGCCACTCTTCCACTGAGACCATTTATGAGGCTTCAGTGAACAGTAGATGGATCAGCTGAAGGGCCAGATGCATCTCTCAGGTCCTGTGTCAGGTTTTTGCTGGGTTTTTTTTTTTCTAATGTTTTAAGGTCATAACTTTCAGATACTGTTCATCTGCTGTAAACAGTTTTTTTTAGGCCTGCCACCTCTTCTTTTGTCCACCACTTGTCCACTTTCCTCAGACTTTTTAAGGGCACACAGCGCAATATTGCCGAGATATGCCAAGTTTTAAATGCCTCAGCATTTTGCAACTCCGTAACTTTACATTCTTTGCTACTTCATGTTGAATTGCTGTGGTTTCTAAATCCTTCAACTCTGCAATAATACCATTTACAGTTGATCATGGAATATCGAGGAGGGAAGAAATTTCATGAACTTACTTGCTTCAATGTTGGCATCCTATTACAGTACCACACTTGACGTCGGTAAGTTCTTTCAAAAATGTTTGTAAACAGTGCTGTGATGTGCCTAATACTTACAGAAATATATTTTTTTTATGATCAAAAAAAAAAAAGAATTTCACAAGGCTTATATTTGTTGTCTCAACCCCTTCTATTTAAGCAACATCTCAATGGATCTCCTTTTCTTCCGAAGTATTTCACGAGTGTTCCCTATGATACTGGAAGTGTAGAATGTAGGAGTTCTCATATTTAGAACACATCTGGTTCCTGCAGCTTCTTTTTCTTCTTCTTCTTTTTGCTCAGTTTTATGTCAGGTGACAACCAGCGATAAGGTCTATTGTAGCCACTTACTAAAATGGTGTGTCAGCAGGATAGTTACAGGCACTGGATCATTTATGGTGTTATCATGTGTGTATTGTTAATATGGTAACAATATTTCATTTTTAAATATCATGGTCATCAATACAGATATATCCCATGTCAAAGCAATGAAAAGTGATCCACAGTTTATCCCACACAGACTGCTGTTATTGTGTGAGTTTAAAACACAAAGAACTCGGTAGTGGGAAATGTCAGAAATAGATCATATTATAAATTCCATTGAAATGCTCCATTCAGACAACAGCAATACATTCACCCCAGTCATATCTGAAAGACACAAACCTGTCAGTGTCATGGATGCTGAATTTCAATGTCTAATGACAAGGAAAATAATATTGTCTGCTCCTTTGTTGCACTTGTTCAGGGATATTTAATAACTGTCCTAACAAGGCTTGAAGAAATGACAACAGAAGAGGTTTGACATTTGCAGATACATTTTCATGTAGTGCCATGAAGTGAGTGAATGAAATCAGATAAAAGGAAGACAGACAGATAGATAGACAGATAGATAGATAGATAGATAGATAGATAGATAGATAGATAGATAGATAGATAGATAGATAGATAGATAGATAGATAGATAGATAGATAGATAGATAGATAAATGTATAGATAGATAGATAGATAGATAGATAGATAGATAGATAGATAGATAGATAGATAGATAGATAGATAGATAGATAATATAAAACAAGGAAACAAATCAACTAAGAAAGTGAGTATAAAAGTCCCAAAAGATGGCATTTCTCTGGTAATCTAGAACAGATTGTGCTTCAAAGTTATTTCAGTAAACTTTGTGGATTCACTGAAAATGCGATTGAACTGACAAAAAGGGAATGAGGGCGATGAGAGGGAGCGTGCAAGAAAGACCCGTTCACGCCTCTGAAAATCTGTGAAAGCAGTTTGGAATTCATGAGTGTTTCTTGGGAAACACACACACACACACACACACACACACACACACACACACACACACACACACACACACACACACAGATTTCATTTCATAAAGGCAGAAAATGCAATACCCAGCTGAAGAGCCACAGCACTACAGAATTCTTTTTGGCAACACTTTGGTAGCATCAAGAGCCGACTACAAACAGCAAAGCAGCATTGATTTGACACGTGTCACGGGTGTTTTGTAAATACTTTGGATATTTTCCTCCCCCAACATTAGACTATTGCTGCCTCCTGTCACACTGCTGCTGCTGTGACAAATACTCCAAAACACCCTTTCTAACAGGTCAAGTGAAAAACATTTTCAAGGTTTCACGTGGGAGGAGGAATGTTACATTGATTAATAAAGGCTGAATGGATTGGTAAATTATTATTTGCGAACTTCCACCGCACAGCTTAGTGCAAATGATTTCAGCTTCAGCTTGTCTGTATGCAGACTTTGTCTCAGGGTTCTCATGCCATGCTGCTGCTGCTGCTGGTGCTGCTGCTGTTTAGGCAGGCAGAGGGAGGCGTGGAGTGGGAGCAGTGGGGTGGGTGACAGGGCAGCATCCATGCCCAGACAGACACAGCCTCTCCTGGGCTGATGCTACCAACATTCCTTGCTTCTAGAGACACGCACAGATGAGCCCTGTCTGGAGTCGCGGCTGCAGCCACAAAGTGTCGGTGTCAAAGTCATGAAGTGCGTGTGTGTCTGTGTGTTCACTGACACTCATGGAAAGTAACGAAGTCCTTTAGCTCCTGTACTCTAATCAAAGCAGCTGCATTTCTATGAGGGATAACACTTTATAATATAAATATACACTTTAATATATAATATAATGAGCTCGCTCTGTTTATATCGTGACATAAAGAGCCTTTCCTTTTGATTGTTTAAAAAATATATTGTGTTTACAATAATTGGATTTTTATTTACACTTAATTTTGTGGGGACTTGCTTTCTTTTACTTGCATGACTTTTTCTGTTGTGTTATATAGCTGCTTTTACTACAGTGTAGGAACTGAGTATTTTTTCAAAATTTTACATTCAACCTTATATTAAGATAAAAAATATATATATATATATCATTCGTATTATTTCATATCCTGTCCTGCTGCAATATTAATATGATTTTCCGGGATTCATTTCTGATTGCGGTTATTGAATTCGTCAACCAAAGAAAGCCCCCAAAACAAAATGCTCCTGTAGCTCCCATATCAACACAGAGCTCTCAATCAAGGCATTCATCCAAAAGAGCCTTTTTATAAAGATAATTAACCTATCCAGTACATCACTGCTGAATGAATGATGGAACTGGAGGTGAGGTGAGATGAGGTGAAAGTGGTGAGTGGCAAAGAGGGGAGGACAGTGTGGTTACTGGGAAGGAAGGAAACGATGGATACAAAGCCGCGGGGTCTTGGCATTGCCTCCTTTTAACGACATTACAGTGGAAAGAACAAGCGGCAATGAGCGACACCGTCATTAACCTCTGGCTGGGCTATAAATCAACAGCAGTTCACACAAATTAGACCAATTCCCCCAGATCTGCCTCCAAAGGCCCTCGCTAGGACTATACCATTATAAATCAGGGGAGGGAAGGAAGACACGCGTGCACACACACACACACACACACACACACAAATAAGCACACACAGATACATGGAGAGAGAATGCAGACACTTTTATTGGCAGTATTTAAAGTGAGTCATATACACTAAAAGAATGAAATGTATCAGGCTTACCCTTAGTGATTCATGCACATTTTCATCATGCCTGCTTATTACAGATAGCTTTTGATACCGTCTAGGGACTCGAAGGAACTAATGTTAGTCGTACAGAAGAGGAGAGTAGACAAGGAGAGAAGAAACTTTCAGAATAAGATGACATATGTTATGCAACTTCAGAATATTATTCTGCACAGAGCAGCCCTGGGGACTGATTTGATGTAAATATGAAAGCGTGCCGCATTACTCTTTTCTCAAACACCAAAGAATTATTTCTACAGAAACCAAAAATAACAGTGGCTGCAAATAGAATACTCTAATTTATCACAAATATATTCAGTTTCAGTTTTTCACCAAAATAAGATTATCTGGTGTTACATAAATGAAATTTGAGCCACATTTGAACTGGGCTGCTTGTAGACTGCGTCCTTGCAGGGTGGTGTGGGGCGAGGGATGGACAGCTGCCGTCTCTCTGTGGTCGTCTGTAGGAAAGAGTACATGTTGCACGTCACTCGGAAAGGTAGCAGATACGGCAGTATGTCTCTACCATCTGTCACTAGAGCTTCACACATCTACACAGACAAAGGAAAACCAGGCTGCTGAGACAGCAGTGAGGCCGCAGCCTAGTATTGTCCTTCAGGCTTCTGGGTGAATGTAGGGCCCCTTATCATCAGGCCTTACTGCAGTGACATAACTTATTTAAAGGCAGTATTGTTCATCACACATACATGACCAACAGGCCAAAGAGAATAAGGAAGTGTATATGTATGCATACACACTGTTAGAGATTAGCAGGGGTTAAACTCTAACCGCAATAACAAATCAATTTTTTTTTAAATGTCTTTGCTTTGGTTCTGTTTGATTTATTATGCCTGATTTTAACACTTGTCTTTTTTTTATCTTTTAAATAAAACCAGAGATGTGCACACTCATGTGAACACTGACTTCTATCCAGCTCAGACTCCTGCAGATAAGGTCCCAGGCTTAGTGGACAGGGTCGATTTTCCATTATGGAATTTCATAATAAAGATAAACTGTCACGGCAATCAAAGCATCACTTAAGGCTGCCTTAAAGCAAAGCCGGGACCTCTGTTTTTATCCAGCAGCCTCTTCCCCATCCCCCAAAAATAATCATCCTCAATCCTTCCAAACACTGCAGATCCTCCAAGAGTTCCATCTTTTCCTTTATCTCTCCCTTAGAAGAAAGAAAATGAAGGAAAGATGAGCAAGGTCAACGATCTGTCAGCAGTAGATAAAGAAGGATAGAAGAAAGAAGAGATCGATGGAGAAATCTAAAAAAAAGAAAAAGAAAAAAAAAGGTGCATTTATATATTTTGGTCTCAAAGGAAACAGAAGGTAAAATGCTGCCAGACTCCAAGTATTCTCTCTCTACCCACTGGAGCAGACATTGTGGGTTTTTTTATGTAAGTTTTGTGTTTTAAATATAAATGTGTACAGTGTACAGTCAAACGCGTATATGAGTGTGTTCGCGGTGCAAAACTGTCAAAAAGAAAGCCTCACTTGTTCCTTGTTTGGACAGCATTACAGGCCTACATGTGAGATTACAAGATTTAATCCCTGTTTAATCTCTGTGTTCGTGTTCTTTTGCTGTAAAAGTCGTCTCGGCACGAAGGTCCAATGTCGTTGCAAATCGGCTCTCAAAATACTCTGTCTTTTATATATATATATATATATATATATATATATTAGGGCAAATGAATACTCTGTGTTGCATCTTGCAGAGTGCAGCACAGAAACCAAAATTAAACATCTGCAATACCATTGTTAACAATTATCTGGTAAGAGTTTAACACTATAAAACTACCCAATACATCGTAGGGCTATATGATAAGGTTTGATCAAATTTATTTGAAAGGCATCATAAGAAAAATACAAAAAACTGTCATCAGATTTTTGATCAAAATGTTGCTGAACTGCTGAAATGGTTCAGAGAAAGAAAAAAAGGACTTCGGTGCACAGATATGAACACAGAAATTTGTGAAATTACCACAATTGTCCAAATTTGACCTTGTGCAGGAAAACATCATCTATATTAAGAAACTGGCTGAGAACAATCAGGTTTTCAGAGCTTCTGGCTCTTTAAAACTTGCTATTGTGAATGCACAGCAAGCCCAGCAGAGCATGTAGAGAAGGATTTGGTAGAGCCGAAGGGAACCAGCACGTTGTGGAGGTCAAGGTATAACCCTTCAGACCTCAACTCCGTGTGCGCAAGGGTGGTTTGTTCATGTTTTGAAGCTGGGGTTTCCAATCAGACAGATTGCTGTTGGGGCCCCATTTGACACGAGGGGCCAAGCATTGCTTCAAATCCTGGTGGGCCAACTGGCAGCCTCTCGGGAAACCTGTTTCAATTACCATAAGAGCCTTGGCTTGTTTCCATTCATCCCATTCTTTAATGTACTACGCATATAAGATCCTGCATGCAAATCACTTAAAGCAAGGTCTTTTTTAGTGGTGCTGATTTTCAGAAGGTTTTTTTGCTATGTGTTTGTGTCTGTTTCAGTGTCTCCACGGGTGCATCGGTGTGTCTTGGTGTGTGTGATTAGCTATAAAAGATGTCAGCTATTACTCTGACACATTTCTGACCCCGTGGCAGCAGCATTTTTGGGAAAGTCAATAAAAACAAAGAGTTCACAAATACATAATTGCTGAGGCAGCTTGTGTTGACATTCTATGAACGGGGGCGATATCTATAAGTCAGCCAACCAAAACATGCATTAGAAGCTGGAGATCAGACACAAGTCATATCAGCGTTTTCTTCTCAGGCAAGCNACAGACGAGAAGAGCTAGAAGGAGGATGAATGCTACAAAGTCGACAAAAAGAGGAAAGACACACAAAAGTTATACATTTTAGCACAGGGTTTCAATCAGCATCCAGCGTGAGCCTCAGTCATGGATTTCACTGTTTTGCAATATCTTGCTTCTTGGTATAAACTTTATAATTACTTTTGTTTAAATGTAAACATGTTAACAATCAGCTATGATCGTTAATAGAACGGGTTTTAAAATTTGAGTAGAGAGAGGGCAATAAATGAAAAAACATTCAACAACTTTCCAGTAGTGAAAGTGACATCAAAGGCTTGTTTCACAGCCAGATGTTTTTATCATAGCTGTAAAAGCACAGGTGTAAGTAATACCATTAGTGATGTATCCATTCTGTTAGCCCAGTGTGAAGCACCCACAAAACCAGCATTGTAACAGGCTCATAGTAACCACGTCAGCATGCTGCTGAATAGCAGATGTGTTGATTGTTTGTTTTGTGGTAATAAAGTGCGTAACACCATAAAAACAATGAACCATAATTTGATCTGCTGATGGTGCTGGATGAAATGTTATGCAGTTAGCCTTTAAGTTTAAAAAAATGATCAAATTTATGATAGGAAAATGTGAACCTTTGCAGATACATTGACTAAAATCTTTATATCAATAAACTGCTGAAAATGAAATATGGAAAATTATCCTACTGTGTTCATGACTCAAACTATAAAACTATACAATAGTTATATATAGTTTTTTTTTTAATTCTTATTAGTTACTAAAAGTGATTGTCTGTTAAAATAAATAAGTAAATAAAAATAACTGAAGCCAAGCAGCAAATATTTTAGCTATTAGATGAAATCCACAGTCGCGTTACATTCACTTTTACCACATTGTAACTACAGTGTATGGACAAAGGTATTGGCCACAACTCTTAATCTTTGAATTCAGGTGTTTTCAGTTCCATTGCAGCAGCTGTATAAAAATCATCACTTAGCCACACAGTCTACTTTTACAAACATCTTTAAAGAATGCGTCGTTCTAAAGAGCTCCCTGAATTTGACTGAGGTACTGTAATAGGATGCCACTGTTGCAACAAGTCTGTTCATGAAGTTGCTTCCCTTCTAGATATTCGCCAATCACTTGTAAGAGGTATTACTGCAAAGTGGAAGTGTTTCAGAAGTACAGCAAGTCAGCCTCAAAGTAGCAGAGCACCAGGGGCTCCATGGCATGAAGGTTAAACCACTCCTGCAGATGTAAAGTGTAGTTGGCCCAGTACTTTTGTCCTTAAGCAAAACTTGCAAAAAAAAGGAAAGATACTGAGAACATCACTGGCAATCCAGGAACCTGTTGGTTTGTCTAGCCTCTAGGGGCAATAGACAGGTTTTCAGGGTTTCTGGTGTAGCCTGTGGATAGCTATGAATATTCTGTCTCCTTGTCACAGTTGTAGATCATTTTTCAAAAATGTGTTTAGATGATAGGTAAATAGGAAGGAACACTGCAGAAATCCTGATGTTTTGCACTGGCCCACCACCCGAGACACTTTATTTTATTTAAAGATGCCTGTGTAACAAATTTTAAATGATACTACATGTGACTCTATTTGAGTTGTCTCTCGTGACATCTTGGTCTGAATCTGTGGCTGTCAGTTTGAGACATGTTAGGTTTCGCAACACATTTCTGGTAAACTGCAGTGTAACAAAGTATATTTAAAGATGTCTATGAAAGCAGAGGCATGTTATCAGCTCATGCTATTTGTGTGAACTGCTCTTGTGTTCTGAAAAGGCAACTTTGGAAGTTTTTCCTCCTTCCACCTTCTTTTTTTTTTTGGTTTAGGTTTCTCTCTCCCATCTTACCCAAATATTGAATTATGACATGTTGTACTACAAGGTATATTTGGAGCCTTTGTACACAGTAATCTTAGCTGTGGCAGCAGACACATTGTGAGAACTTGCCACACAGTCAGTTAGTCCTGGTGGTCGAAGCAACAGATCATCCATGTGAGTATGTTTCCTCTAGGATTAATAAATATTTTGCACCATTTCTTTCATTGTCAAAGTTTATCTCACACAGATGAAACCTACATATTGTAAAGGGGCCTAAAGCCTTAAAAGTCTGCAATAATTTTGTAGGCCAGAACATGACAGCACGTTATATGACTGGGGGAAAATAGAGATTAGTGTGCTCCATGTTTGCTCGTGTTTCAGTTGCTTGGATTAATTAGCAAGCCAGGCTAAATTCTCCATAGAGATGATGAAGGCAGCTGAACACACATTAAAATAAACTCATAATTAATTATGTGTATGTCCTCACCAAAAATACACATTAGAGCTGTGCAGAAGGCGCACAGCACTTGTTGCATGTCTTGTACAGAAGCAGCTGACTGCTGGTTTGGCAGAGGTTTCTAATCTTTCTTTGACACAGAAGTGAGAACAAACCAGACAACAACTTTGGAATTGTATGAGATCCAATTATGAGAGGTGGAGGAGAGCTTTGTGCTCTTCCAGGTGCTACCCTCAGGAAAGGAGTTCAGCTGCTAGGGATGAGCTGTGGGATTACCGGACCATGAATTGGTTCCCAGGAAACAGCGAAAGTCTATTAGTAACTGTGTAATCTTCCCACAGTTAAAATGGGTGGATAAAAACATGTCAGAACAGAGTGCCTACTCAGGCCATTTTGGAGTTGATGGGTATGTGCGTGCATGCGTGCATGTCCATCTATCGAGTATTTCTGATTAGTATGCTTGGGCCATGAGGCCAATCTAACAGTGGGGCCTCTGAGAGCAGCAGCACCATGAATTCTTTAGCATGAGGCTGCATGTACCCTTGCTCTCATCACGCCTGAGAGGACAAGTCCAGTCAACAGGAGACAAGGAGACACACACACACACACACACACACACACACACACACACACACACACACACACACACACACACACACACACACACAAATCTTAATTTGGCATACATCTATTTCTACCCCTCTGAGTTAACTGAAGTCCCCTCTGGCCTACATGCAAACACAGGCTGCATCTAACCATCTCATCAGTACAAGGGCCAAATATACCCATGTACAACACACACAGACACGCACACCCACGAACACACACCTACACATATGCACATGCACAAAAAAATCTGAGGGAATTTTCAATCTCTTCTTCTCCCTTTCTCTCCCTGTCCGCCTGTGGAGAACACTGGCACGAATGAGGGGGAAGAGCAGGGTTGCTAGGCGACAGGTTGTGGTTGCCATGGTGAATTTAAGTGGAACAGCTGGTCCAATCAGCATAAAGTGCGGGCAGGCGGGGGCAGAGCCAGGGAGGCTCATGCCAACACAGACAGACAGGAAGGAGAGGCTGCTGAGGCATGCAGGATGGAGAGGAGAGGAGAGGAGAGGAGAGGAGAGGAGAGGAGAGGAGAGGAGAGGAGAGGAGAGGAGAGGAGAGGAGAGGAGAGGAGAGGAGAGGAGAGGTAAAGTAGGCTAATGGTGAGAGAACACTAAAAATGGAAGTATGAGGTAAAAAGAAGTAGGAGGTCAGAAAGACAGGACAGAACAAAAATCCTGGGTGGTTAGATGAGTAGACTTTAACTAAAGAAAGTGAAAACATGAAGATAAGCGGAAGACAAAAATAGTTTATGTTCAGGGATATATTCTCCCTGAACGATTCATGCAGTCAGAGAGCTCTATACTCAAAGATTACATTTCCCATTATACCAACAACAAACAACATCAAATGTATATCCTAATGTGTGTGTTACATGTGTTTGAGACACACCATCACACCGAATCCAGCACCATCTTCTGAGAGAAAATATCTGAACACACACACACACACACACACACACACACACACACACACACACACACACACACACACACACACACACACACACACACACACACACACAAAAACAACACTGGTGCCATCACAGTTAGACACAGCTAATGACAAAGTGGTGATAAGATGGTGATAATGATAATGGGGTGGGACAATGTGTGGATGGATGTGGTGATTGGGGGATTTGTGATTAATGGAGCATTTTTCAAAATATCTTGACTGTGGTTTGGGGAGGGTGAGAAATTGAAGTCTGTTTGCCAATAAAGTTTTCAGTCAAGTGCAATCAGCAGCTCTGAGAGAGGCATAGCGAGGCATGTTGGGGCGACTGCTGACAGGGAGGATGGAGAAATACAGGTGAAATTTTATTAATGTAATAAAGAGAGACTTGCAGAATGATTACAATGATTACATTATCTGTATTGCCATCACTCATGCCAGTAATAAGTTGCCGCACATTGAGGAGCTTTTATCATACAGTACATTTAATGTTGCAGTTTTTTTAATAGCAAAAAAAAGTGCAAAACCCGCACAAACTGAAACTGCACGGAGAGTTAGACTACATATCAGTAAGACCTGACAGATGTTCCCTGGTGTCAGTTATTTTTGATTTTGCTTATCTGGTCAGTGTTCAGGAAAAGGTCCATTTCCAGGTTCACCCCTGGACAGAGCTGCCTGCTGTCTGATACTTTATCAGTTATTGGTTTCACACTTTATCAGGCTTCTAAGACTGAACACCACGCAGACACGCACATGTACACACACAAAAAAATATCTGAAATGTAGGAGCTGATTCTTTTCCTGCACACCAACACACTTGCATACAGGCACGTATTTATTGCAGACAGTAAACTATAAAGCAAACACGCACATATAAGAACACACAGAGACAATATGTTTCAAAACTACCTTCCGCGTTGCACTCATTTCAGAGGTGAAAGCAGACTTGCGTGCTCTGAAAACAGGGACACGCATGTCTTCTCCAAGGAGGACACGCTCTCAGAGCGTCTCGCATGAGCAAGCACAGAGGGGAGTGAGATGAACACAGGCTGCCACTGCTGTAACCAATCATGGCAGCCACTTATCCTGCTTGTTCCCCTCCACTGCAAAATTATGTTGCAGCTATTGTCATAGAAAATTTGCACTTCTTATCCCTGAAAATAAGAATCTGAACATGAGAACAACAACATAATTACAGCATATCTTTAAGTCATTCCATTCACGTTGGATGGAGTGACTGTTGAAATGGCAGCATGAACTATGATATTAATAATATTATTTTCAGGATCTTGAAGCACATGAAGGAAAGAGTGGTGCATTTGGGTTCCGCTAACAAACAGAAAAGGGCTTCGGTTGTCTGTCCAGTTCACAAGATGTCCATTCACGCAAAGCCCTCACTCTGTCACACCTTCCTCCTGTCACTCACACAAAGCATGCTGGGAGGCATGGTTTCCAGGGCGACCAAGAGGCACCTTTCCTTGACAACAGTTCAGAATGCAGAGATGGAGGACATTGGCTTGCACCTCAGGTGTGGCAATATCAGTGCCTATAGCTCAAACAGAACAAAGCAAGCATGGCCACTGAAAAATACAGAATTCAGCATAAAGCAGCTGGAAAATACCAAAAAGAAACACGGGAAGTGGCAACACCAAAGAGCAATTGTTCCTTGATGAACTTTGTAGTTTTTAGTTTTGCGGCTAGTTAGGATCCTGCAGAGCTTGGTGTGACAGAGGACCTACTGGGAGTTGAAACAGCTCTCTGGGTATCTCCTCTCAGTGATAAATGAACTAAGCCGCTTCACACTTATAGTGTGAATTAAAATTTCACACACACATAGTCTCTCAAAAGACCCTCGCACACTGTCCTAAATATGCAATAACACACTCCAGAATCCCCCTCTAGGCTCCAAAATACATCTTCAAAGAAACCCTCAAGCTGTTTAACACATTTTACACACTGCACTCGCACACTCACTGGTCATAGCCGCACACGTGTGCACAAAATAACACATTCAGACTCACGGATCAATGGGAGAGAAGAGTACACTTTGTGATATTGTGTTGCTTTCAGCGAAGGCCAAACCCATGAAATTCATGAACAGGAGACAGCGGCAGAGATGGGTGTGTCATATGATCGAAAAACTCACTAGCTACAGAGAGGAGACAATACACAGTCACTCGCATCTCAAGAGAAACACACAGTGAAGGGAAAGCAAGAGGGAGAAGAAAACGGGTGTGTGCATTCATAGGTGTATGTGTCTGTGTGAGTGAGTGAGTGAGAAGGAGACTGAGTGCATAGGGAATTGAGTGCAGTTAGTAGTGTTTCCCCCTCGGCTGAGGCATTAACAAGCCTATAATGGACCCTCTTAAAAAGCCGACTAGGATCTCCTCCAAAACTAACTGATTTAGAGTGGCCAGGGCCCCCATGGGCAGTGGCCAAGTCCCCCTCTGTCCTTCCCCAGCACAGCCACAGCCAGCCCTGGTGGCAGGCGGCACAGACACACATTGTGTTTGTCTACTGAACCACAAGCAATAGCAGTTTATAACACAATAAAACACCATGAGGAGGCATTAATTGGATATAATAGCCAGGGAATGATTTAGATGATTTAACACCTTTTTTCCAAGACGAGTACATAAAAGAGGAAAAAAGGAAGAGACAAATAAAAGGGAGTTAGAAATGGACTTGCACAACATTTCTAACTTTGATTTCAAACGGCAGACGGATTCGAGTCCATTTGCACAAATCCAGATGTACATACATGCACACACACACACACACACACACACACACACACACACACACACACACACACACACACACTCACACACACAAACACACTCTCTCAAGCAAGCACACATGTCAAGCAGCTGTCTGTTTTATGATGTCAATTATGCCAGGTTAAATTTAAATTTAAATTTACCTAATTTAAACCAATGATCAGACATATCTAAAATGTTTATATACCATTATCAAATAAAGCTTTTGCTGGGTGTTAATGCAATGCTGGGGGTACATTAAACAATCCTTTAATCGAACAAGTGAATCAAATAAAATTAAATCATTTGCACTGCAAAGAAATGAAAGCACTTTAATATTCATGTTTCCTGTTATTTAGCAACCTGATCACAATAATCAGTCCATCAGAAATACAGATATGACAGGGCTGCACAGACACGTCCTCTTTAACAGTGCTTCAATGTCAGTGTTTTATTGACAATATAAGGAACAGGAAAATAACACGCACTATATTGTTGCAGGAAATTATCCTCATAGCCCGTCTGCTAACACTTCAACATTTTCCTTCACCTTATCTATTCAACCTTCTCTTCTTCACCTCCCTGCCTATTCTCTATGCAAAGAGCTGAAAAGGAGCGGGGCCTTGCATGTATGTACATAATTGGCACTTTACTGTCATATCAAATTCATATCAGTGCAGGGTCTTGGGCTGGGAAGAACAATGAGGGCCAGACAAAAGCGTGGCTCTGTGCTCCGAGAGTCGCCCTGATAACCACAGCATAGGCCAGTCAATAAAACCAATCATCTCTAATCTTCTTATGGGGGACTAAACAGTTCCCCCAGATACTCCACAATACCCACTAGACACAATGTGCACCGCACTGTACCAGTATAAGGACTGCATCAACAGGGATGAAAACAATGGCTGAACCATAACCTCAGTTTACGACCTCATCAACCTCATCCGCAACTATGTCATTGTCATCTAAGTTCTTTTGGATATGAAATTAGGTAAAGTTTGTGGGATTTATGGCAGCTTTTTTGAAAAAGCCAAAAAGAAAAAAAAAAGTCCTGTGGAATATTGCTTGTGACGTACAATGTTATATCATTTAAAAAAAATGTCTCAAGCAAACAAAATATGCAAAGCTTTTCAACAATAAATCTTAAGATTTTAAGAGCATTCAATACAAAACAAACCTAAAATAGGCCACCTATTAACCTTATTCATATATTCTCAGTTAAGAGCAAGGGTGTTTTGGGATAAATCATTTACTGGGCTACATTTTTTTTTTACATTCTTGGCCCTGATACAAAATAATGAAGAAATATATGAAGAAACCTCTCTGTCTCCTGGACATTGTACCATCTGATTGAAAGCAGCACCTTCAACACACAGGGCAGAAGATTGAAGCTAAAATCTTCATCCTTTTAGCATTTGGCTTCAACCATTTCATTCTAAGATTTTGATTATTTTGATCACAAATACACCAAATTTAATGAAGTAAAATATGATATTGTGTGTAGTCTTTTTTTTCTCCCTCAATTTCCAAAGCATGTTTCCAGCCTGTCCGCAGAGTTGCTCCAGACTTGATTACAGCTGTATGCAAAACCTTTCTGATGCTCCAACGCCCAAACCTCTCTACTGGGGCCTACCCAATCTGCAAAAAAAAAAAAAAAAATGGGGGGAAGGGAGAGGTC
>JASGAU010406451.1:0-18577 GCA_030220045.1 Australoheros facetus
CATCAACCTGTGCCCTGAGTTTAGGAAATACCTCCCAAGCTTGACTTGTGTTTGTCTCAGGAAAATGATGCTACTGCAGCAACCACAACAAAGCCTTCATCATCATTTAGCTGACTCAAATCTGTCTCTTGGTTATGGTGCAATGAAACACTATGATTACGAAGCGGGGGGGGTGCTCACAGAGTAAATGGCTTACAATGATGCAAGGCTGGGGGAAAAGAAGAGAGGGAGAGTTAGTTGGTGGAGGTAAATTCAGGTCTGAGTCAAAATCCCCTGAATCACTCCTTCATGTCAGCGTCATTATTTAATGAAACCTCATTAAAGATTTCTCATGAGGAAACATTTGTGTGCAGCAAGGAGGCGAAGTACGCTGGAATCAGCAAAATGGACTAGAAAAGAACAGCTTCAAGTGAGCTAGGGGGAATTTTATTTTATTTTATTATTTTTTTTAAACGTGGACTGTGTGGGTATTGCTGTCGTCAAGCTTTGAAAAACCCGAGATGACAGGTTTCTGTGCGAAAAAGGAAAAAGTTCCATTGCTCATGTGCGCAGCTGCCAGATTTTCAAAGCTGGCGAAAACAGCAACAGTCACAATGTGCTAATAAATTACGAGAGCGTCCAGAGACCCAGGAAAATCTTAAATGCATCACTGGGAGTATGTGCGCGTTCCAAATTTATCTCCTGCCCTAACATTAATGAAAAAAAGACATAAATCCTTGATTTAACCTGGCAATGACCCCTTTTTCCTCCTGATTGTTGTCTTCCTTTCCAGAGGAGGAAACGCCAGTCTCTCTGTCCTCGTATCTTTTTTCCCCCCTTGTTGTAATCAAGACCATTTTTCCCCTCTCCTTTTCGTCTATCACAAACACGCCCACGCACAGAAACTGGACCGGCGCCAGAGTCTTGAGAGCCGAGGAGCACGTTTCAGCAGGGCAGAACACGTTTAGGGCTTCAGACGGCGACTTAAACAGATCTACCGCTAAAACGTCACTTTGCATCGGCCCCGACTTCAGATTGTTGTTCATAGATTTTTAACCCCCAAAAAAGGAGCCGAGAGCACATAAAGACAATCAAATGTGCGCTTGTGTGCACTTCGCTGTCTGCGTCCTTATCTCTGCTGAGCAGGAGGAACAAGTTCAAAATGATTTGCAATGCATTTATCCTGCCCTAAAAGCTTAAAACCCATGTGCGCCGTGCGTACGTGCTCGTTTCTCTTTTCGACCTAAACAAAGGGTCACTGAAAGCAGTCGGTCACAGGGCAGCACCGAAGAAGACTGCTTGCATTTGCCTGTGCATAAACAATCAATCTTAATCTATCGAGTCCCTTTCATTTCACATTGACAGAGGGAGTGGAAGAATACCTAAATCAATACAAGAGAAATGCGATGTGGTGAGAATGATGTGGCTTTAGGTGTGCTTCTGCAGAGATGGACCTCACCATGAGGACATTCCTGGGATTCTTGAGGTTAAGCATTTGGTTTGACCTGAGAAACCTGACGGTAGAGAGAAGAAACCCTGGGGAAAATCTTTAAAATATGGCAACGAATAAACACGAGCACTCTTTGACAAATTGGCATCAGTATTGTAACACCGAGCTTAGTGTAACGTTAGGCTGGGGGAGAACTCTACACACCCGTGGAGATGGAGGCAATTGGGGTGGTGGGGGGAACACTGACTCTGATCCTCTAAAACCACAAGTCCCAGGAGGCACTGGGGATTTATTGACCACAGGGGCAGTCTGGGAGTCTGGAGCTAACACAGTCTCTAACCCAAATAACTGGGAAAAGAAGCAGAATTAGCACAGGAAAAGCCACAGGGGAGTGTCTGTGTGTGTTTAAATGCGTGTGTGAGCTTGCACAGATAAATGTTTCTGTGCAATGGAGGCAGGTTAACTGCCAGTGTCTGCTCGCAGCGGAAGACAGGCCAAAGAGCTGCCGCCCCAAACATCCGTTATTTAGGGAACAGGCATTGATCTCTCTTCTTCCTGCCCCTCGTCTCCTGTTCGCTCTCGCCACACCTGTTCCCTCTCCCTTCTTTTCGTCCCCAGTCTCCTTTCGCCCACAACTTACTCTGCCTTTCCCTCCCCGCTGTCACGCCATACTTGCACCCTCTCTTTTTGCCAAGCTATGTCTGTCAGCAGCTGGACCACCAGTAAAACAAAACAAAAACAAAAACTTCTCACTGAAATCAAAGGCTTTTACTTCCTCACCCTCCACCATTCCAGTCTAAGTGGTGGGTTTGTGGTAGAGGCGAGATTTTTGACTCAGGCTTTGGCATTGTTTTCCTGATAGCCACACAAACCACTTGCACAACATGAAAAAAAAAAACATTTAGACCCCTACCCTACCCCCAAAACCCCTCCATTTCCCAAAAAATTTTTCCCACACAGTCAATCCCTTTGCATTTGGGCAGAACGACACAAACCTCAGGAGGTCTTCTCTTCTAGCCACAAAACCAACAAATGATACGGGAAATTTTAAGGTTCCCCCCAAGTTTGCAATCATTAGTATCCGGGTTCCCATTCCCACTAAAGATTCAGAGTGCGGGGGAGGATGATATCCTGTCAGAAAGATTTTGTATTTCTCTGTGCGAGCACTCAGTACAGCGAGGACTCAGTAGGAAGAGAGGCCGGCACACTGAAGCTTTTGTAATCCAGCCAGCCACCCACACGTGGTGCTAGGCTGGCGGATAGACTCTTGTGACTGGGGAGACAAGGTCAGTGTCTGAACGATACCACTGTATATGGTAACACAATGTAAACTCCTTATTACATAGGCCGTTTGTGCAATTAGCGCACCACCAAACATGAACTAAGCTGTGAGTCTGGAATAAGGCTACCAATTAAGGAGAAACCTACACAATTTTCCACTCTTTCACACTCACTTTTAAACTTTTTTTTTTTTGCCAAGAAGTTTCTTGTTTGTTTCTCCATTGTCCACATTTTGTTTCCAGCTCTGTCTGAGCTTTTCCATTTCTTCTGTATTCTGCATTCTGACATTAATCAAAGGTAGAGTTAAAGGGGGGGAAAAACAAGCAGCTTTAGTATGACTAGAATACTCAGGTTTGCCACTTCACACAAATCCTGCTTAAAACTCATATGCACAGTTTCCATGGGTTACACTCAGGGTTACACTGACTACTGAGAGCCAAAATGCAACGGAAAAGAATGCTTTGAAGAACCATTATCAAACTCAGATGTCACACTCTTTAGGTGTAGCATTTTTGGTGGTGTGATCTAACCATGTAAACATGCACTTTACCACAAGAATGCACTCACACACTCGCCCGCTTGACTCTGGGTTTTGCATTCAATCTGCACAGCTCATCACAATGGAGGAGTACGCGAGTGTGCAGCTTTGCATCATCTCAGCTTTGCTCATCACAATGGAGGAGTGCGTGTCAAGGCGCTTACTTTTGTACCAGCTCTGCTGGCTCTCGTTTTCACGCCTCCACTCACAGCCGAGGTCACACCTGCCACTTTTTTCCCGGTAAAGTGAACAGCTCCTAAGTCGATGGAAGACCTGCGCGCCGAGAGAGAACGCGGCCCGTCGGTTCAAACAAACGCCACCTCCCATCAGCTCGCGCACACCTACACACGCTGTCGCTCACTCTGCCTTGCATACGCAAACACGAGCTCTCAG
This sequence comes from Australoheros facetus, assembly GCA_030220045.1. Lineage (NCBI taxonomy): Eukaryota > Metazoa > Chordata > Actinopteri > Cichliformes > Cichlidae > Australoheros > Australoheros facetus. The sequence continues at coordinate 3,642 of JASGAU010406451.1, forward strand.
AAATTACCATCTAAAAGATGTAATGATGTGGCTTGCCATATAGACACACAGCATGGTGCCATTTTTCTTTTGTAATCCACGGATAAGTGGGATCAAAGACAGAAGCACGGTACTGGGGCAAATGTCAGATTGTGTTACTAACTAGTGCTTTAAAACAGTGCAGCTACATACAGGTCTCTATGGTAAATTCAACGCATAAGAACTGAGCCTCAATGGGGGTGGGGGGGAGCTACGTGGGATCTTATTTCCAGGCAATCAAATGTAGCGCTGGAGAACTGACTGGACCAAACGTAACAGATTGTGGATGTGACTACTTTTTGGAAAACCAGTGGTGACATAATAAGATTTTCCCCTTCTTTTAGCTCTTGATGTTTATTGGTGATGGAGGCTGTTCTTGCCAGCTGTGTAATAATGAAACTCATTTGAAATCAGGTAGTCTTCCTGTCAATACTGCTGAGGAAGAGGAGGAGGTGGTGGCGGTGCAGGGGAAAGTATACGGATGACTAAGATTAAAATATCTGAAAGTAATGTTTCACGCAAGTATGACATGCATGTAAGACTGAAACCAGAGATAGAAGTAGCTTCATAAACATCTGATAGGAGCACACACATATTCAGAAAGACAAGTTTAAAAAAAAGAAGAAGAAGAAAAAGAAGAGGGGGAGGGGGAAAATATCTTGTACTCTGTCACACTCTGCATCGTGATGGTAAAGATAACCCTTTTTGCCTTCAGATCCCAGCACTATCATTCAAAGCAGTTTGCATGTTGAAACTGCAGGAGGCCGAGGAGGAGGCCCCTGCTCTATCCCTGGGGAAACCCTGTGCATGATTGCATGGCAGGCAACTCTCCTGCTGGTTTGAATAATTAACTTGAGGCCTGTTCATCCGCTGGGCTCATTCAGAGCTGCTGGACCGTTGGCTCACCCTTTTTAAATCCATCAAGATTTTACTTTAAAAAGAAAAAGGGGGGGGGCAGCATTGGGCATTATGGGAGTCTGCTTAGACATGCCACATACACACTTTCTCCTCTTCAGGGTGTGAAAGTTTGTGGTTTGCGGTGACTGTGTCATTTCAGAAAGAAAACAAAAAGAGACTGATACACAGCTTCTCTGATCAGTTCCCAGTAACCCAAAAGACGGGGATTTTTGCTCAATGTGGACGTTCCTTTGAGACGCTTTCGGGGGGTATACCTATATATACAGTATATCACAGAAATGATGAGAAATGTATATGAACATAGGTGACAGTAATGGAAAACATTAAGAGTTAGAATAACAGTCACAATGAATGGAATTTGACAGTCATCTTCTAAATTCTACAAAATGCTGAACTTTTTAAACACTCCATCCTGTCAGGTTAAAAGTATGGATGGTTTTAAGGTTTTTAATGGTACTATTAGCTGTACTGCTTATCAGCCCGGAACTTTAACTGTATTCTTATCAGTACTTTTTGGGGCCAAAAAGAATGAAATTAAGAACCGATCGTACATGATTGTGTCGCGTATGATCTGTCCGGAACGCTTAAAGTGCAAAAAAATAAAATAAAATCCTTAGAGCCACCAGATAAAATAAGCGATAATTTGGATACGTGTGTGTCTTTTTTCTCTGTACTTTTAAAGGATGTTTCAACAGTTTGCTCAAGCCAAAGACTTGTTGCATTTGTGGCAACGAGCGCTGTCAACGTCAACTCTGGTGAAGTGCAACCCTACTTTTGAGCATTTGATTATGTGTGAGGCACGGCTGCCCTGCACCTCACCCACAGGCTCACAGGGAGAGCTCTCTTCTGGATGGGGAATCGTCAAAATGCATCATAGATTAATGTCTTAATCAGTAACGGAGGTGGTCAGATAGAATGGGAAAGCTCAACTTTTGCACCAATAATAAATCTATTTTCTTCATTTCTCCACTACCAAAAACAGTACAGAGCTTATTGATACTCAGGCCTCTAATAACTTAGCCCTGGGGCCCAGGTTTCAGTACTGTCCTGCCACACAATAAGATAAGAAATGTTTGATCCAATATTTGGGAAATTCTTTAAAAGTTTGGAAAAATGCTTAAGTTTTCCTGACCTTAAGTCCCTCGGCCAAACGCCCGCGTTTCCGAATCAATGATTTATTGATGGGCAAGTGGCAAGCAGCGGCTTTTATTGTATTTGGCAGGTCATTGATTTAAACACGTCCCGATCTGTCCCCTCATCTATATTCATCTGGACACTTAGGATGTCTTAGGGAAACTGAAGCAAAAAAAGGGCACAGATACACACACGAGCACTGATCTTATCACGGTCAGACTCAGAGATCTGTGCCTTCAGTTCAACAGATTGCTGTTGGCACGTACTTTTACTGCCTGTGTTCATAAAACACTAGCACAAAGGTGGAAGCTAGTTTCTAAAATCTCCTGGCAGACATATTGAATAATCTCTCAAATATATTCAAAGTATATGTACAAAGAGTGTAAACGCTACATTTTTTAAAAATATATTTCTGCTGTTGCAAATAAAGCTTAACAAAATGCAGCTCTTGTATAATGTACAACATACCCAAGGACATAGCTCAGAAGCCATTACGGAGCAATCTCCAGCTCTGGTTTCACTTCCCATTAGCCATTCAGAGCCATGACAATACCCAGGGGGCAGAAGGTGCAGCCGTGGCGTTTCCTCTCTCTCAAGGCCCTCACATCAGTCAGTTGCTTTGCCCTCTGTAGCCCAGCAGTCCCACATTTTGCAATATAATTATATAATAAACATATTTTTTGTTTAAATGTTAATTACCCTTTTTATTCTATCTGTTGATGTTATAAACGGGAAATCTGTATGAGAATTAGCAGCCAACCGCCCACCTTTGCAACTCTGGGGAAACAGAGTTCAAGAGGTCACGCTTGGAAACAGATGACACATGTTGGCTTTAGTCTGCACATTCAGAGTTAACCATTACTTGCACAAAATCCTTAAAGCAGTCCAGGTAAAAGTGGCCTGCGTTCTTTAATCTTAACTCTTAAACCTAAACTGTCCATGTGTTTCCTCTCAGCTGTGCTACAGCAGCCACATTCTTGTCCTGTACAACTGTCCCAAGTCCCAGGTTAGGCTTACTTTACTGCTGCCCTGAGCCCCAGCCCCAGATTACCCCATCAATCCCATTTTATTCCTCTGGCTCAGACAGCCCACCAATCAGATGGCAGGATGGGGAGGAATATGATAGTGGATTGGCTCGTGGGGGGGGAAGGGGTGGAGCAGCTCAGCCATCCCCTAACAACAGCAGTGCGCTGTGAGAGTATGAGAGACATAATTAACCCTTCCAGTTTTACCTCTTCCTCTCCATTTCTTTGCCTGCCTTTCGTGCCAGTGCCCTTCTTTCTCTGCATTCCTCACAAACACTTGCTCCATCTTAAAAACTGCTCTCCCTGTCCAGTCCGGTCCCCCACCCCACCACCACCACCACACACACACACTCTCAGCTGTCAGTCCGCATATGACTGCTGACTCTGTTGCTTGCAGCGACACTGAGCAGAGCTCTGCCGTGGCTTCGCTGCCACACACACACACACACACGCACGCACGCAAAGTTGCCCAACGCTGCTGAAGCCGAAGGAGGTCAGGCTGGTTCCTGGCGGAAGGAAACAAATTACACACTCTGTGCCCACATGAGTGCATATGCGCGCTCACACATGTATGCAATTGCACACGCACTAGTAGCTAAGCTCGAGTTGAACGGGGTCTTTTTGCTGACCTACTTCTTTACCGTAGCACAGAGGGAAACACTGGGCACACTCAACATAAACTGCTGTTCACATGGCATCAATGTTAAGGAATAAGAGCAGCTCCTAACCCAAAAGTCCCCCTTCCCCTCTTTTTCTTGTGGTTAGGAGATGGTGAAGGANCCCCCTACGTAGACTGGAGGTGTTAACAGCCTCAAGCAGCCATCTTGTCTGTTTGTGTACGTGAGAAGAATAGAATGAGAGTAAAAAGGAGAAGCAGAAAGATCTCCTATCACAAAGGCACCTTTTAAGTTTTAAGGCCTCCACTGTTACCGTTTTCAGTTTTTGTATTTTGAGATCACATTTTTAATTCTGTCCTGTGATCCTCAAATGACGGTGACAGATCCTTTTTTTTTTTTCCCACTGCAGCTCTGGACGTCTCACAAGGCATCTCCATTCAGAGTGTTTTGAACTAAAAATGGCCCTGATGTGCTTTCTGCACTGCTTTAGAAACAGAAAGTGTTTGTCCAAAACTGACAGAAGGCAGCAGAAGTGCCAGTATCTTTTTTTCCTGAAATGATATGAGAGCGCGCACACACACGCACACACACACACACCACTTCAAGTGTTAAACTCACCTCAGCTTCTGTTGGGGTCCTTTTGTTGGTTACAGGTTATTATACCTGAAAATGTAACTAATTCCTGTAGTAATAAAGCGTTTCTACAAATACTTTGACCACTGCTCAACAGTCAATCAGCCTTACAGACAATTCATGGATTACAGCCTATGAATACAGAATAAAGTCTATGACACACCATAAAAATAGTTCTGCTTCACATTTGTCAAAAATAGCAAATAAAGAAAGGTTAGAAGGTTCACACTACATGTGCAGAAAGGCCGCTCACTTGCAGACCGCTTGCACTAAAATTAAAAGGCATTCCAATTTTAAAAGCTTAAAAATTAAAAAAGGTAGTTTCAGGTAGTTTCCAGATAAAACCTGATATATTGATATACATGAAATCTCTCTGGCTAAATCACATAAGTGTAAAATTACCCCACAGCTGTGTGTATTTTTTTTTTTTTGAACAGTGTTGCGGTTTGCCACGGTCATGGTTGATCTTAAATTTGCCAGAACACCTGCAGCTAAAACAGGTGAATATGAGAGAGGAAAGAGAGGTGCTTCCCAGACTCACAAAGGCCTTATCACACACCTCCAACCATCACACACACACAAGACACAGGAATCCCTCAGAGGGGGAAGCATGTGCCTATTGTTGAGGAAGGGTCTCATAAGCCCCCCCTGCTCTTTAAGCCCTGACAATAGCTGCATTGGAGACATCTACCAGCTTGAGAGATGCTAAAGGAGAGGGCGAAAGAACAGAAAAGGGACAAAGAGAAGCAGAAAAGAAAAAAAAAGGTCACTGCAGCCTCTAAATGGATATGCATTCACTTCCTTGTCATGCAGAACATTTGTCCCATAAGGAAAGCGAAGTCTAACTTTATTTTCCTCCTCTCGTGAGAAATGTAAAAAAAATAAACAACTGATTCCAAAAAAGGTGAACTACAGCGAGATGAAGTGGAAAGAGAAATGCATAACTCAACCACCCTGCACTGGTTATTAGTCAGTCATTCAATATGCCAGTTAACTTACGATGGGCCAGGTTGGGCCCGAATCACAATAAACTCTTCCTGTGAGTGACAGCCGCCTTCGTAAATCAATCCGTCTGACAAGTTATTCATACATCAACGCCCTCATTTATGGAAATGACATGCAAACTCGCTGTCAAGCAGTGGACACATTCACAAGGGCTGGACTTCTCCAATTCTGCCGACAAGATCGTTTTCTGTTTTTAACTGCAGGAAAGAGATCATTTTTTCCTCTCGAGTATACTCGTGTGCCATTTATATTACTGCAATAAGTGAAATCCGCTTCTCTTTACAGCTACAAAGGATGGAGGGGAAAAAGGCGTTGGGGGGGGGGGTGTGTTAAACCTCTTGCAATTTTGCAACCACATGCACAGCTAGGAACTCTGGGCCTCACGTCTACAGCTTGCACTGGACTTGAAACAATAAATATCTAATCCCTGTCATGTTACAGGGTCCCTGTGCAGCACTGGGCCCCACGAATCAATCAGGGTTTCCCCCTCAGTTACCCCCGTCTGTGGCACACGTAAAAAGGGAGTATTCAGGGAGATTTAGCCTGTGCTGCAGATGCAGTAACAAGTTGAGTAACTGCATGGTTTACATGTCTAATTGAATAGTTTGCATGGGAGGAGAGTGAGCAAGCACCTTGCTTAACAACAGGAACGCTAACTACACAAAGAGTTAACCATGACACCACTATGGCTGCTAGCTCCATCGATACAGCGCATCAAAGGGTTAAACTGCTCTGCTGAATACTGCAAACTGTCAGGGGGGTGTCAATGGGTCTGACCTTAGTTAAAAGAATGCCCCTGTAAAAGCCTCAACCTTTTGTGTTTTCCAGTAATGATACAACAATTTAGTGATAGCTTAAAAACAATCTCCAGACTTGTCATGTTTCACTACACTAATTCAGTGCTACGAGGCACCGAGCAAACACCCTCGCTCCAGCTCCAGCACCACTGATCACAACGAAGAGTACGTCATGTAAGCCGGAGTCGACATGGGAGATTAAAAATTCAATATAGGCCAAGTCACTCGATATCACAACCATCATATTTCAGCCGCACTAATCAAATTCACAAGCATGACCTCTGGGGTATATTAAATGTGTATATACAACATGTGTCATCTCTCAAATGTTTTGCAGGGGAGATATCCATCTACTGTGGTAAATACAGTGCGAAGGAGAGCCAGCAGCAGTCACAGTAGCTACAACAAATTTGCTCCCCATAAAAATGAGCAGTGGATAGATTTCAGCGTGCCGCTTGCCAGAACCACGGGAGGGAGACTAAATGATTATGTTACAACAACACCGCTCCAGCTCTCAGAAAACAACAATCACGGTCTAGGTAGGATATTGCGGCTGAGTAAAATTAAAGGGGAGTGGGAGCGAGACAGACAGAGAAGGAGGGAGAGTGGGAGGCAGGGTTTTTTTTTAAAAAGTGGTGATCATCAGGGGCTGCAAGCACATTCGGATATTTGTCTTTAATTGTGCCGCAGATTGAAGCAACGAGCCAGCGGGCTGCCCTGTAATTCATACACTCTCTTTTTGAGTTCATGGAAGGACGAGGGGAGAAAGAAAAGTTCCTGCGTTCAAACAGCTCTGACAGCTTCATCCTGTAAAGAGTTTGACATATCAGTCAAACTCTATTTGGGCCTTTCCAATACACCAAAGTTCAAACCCCAAAAGTCAACATTTCCTGTCATCATTCAGCACCCTTAGCCCATTTTTTTGGGGAGGGGGGCTGCCTGTACCATTGCCCGGAAAGGGTAGATGGAGCTGAATGCGGATTGGCAGGGAGATAAGGCTGCCAGCTGATGGGTGGTGTAAGCCACCATAGCTCTCCACTGACTTAACAGGAAAAGCAGGGACTAACCACAATAACGCAAATGATCCTTTCACACCAGTGTCACAGTGACACAGGTTCAACCAGCCACCATGGTTAATGTGGATCTTCCTCTTGGCTTACATTTAGCTCAATCCACTTATTTACTTGTGCAGACTGCCGCACATCAGGCTCTGACCTGCAGTGTCCAGAGTTCTCCAAAAGCAGCTGCAGAGGTGTGAAATGAGCCGAGCGCAATAATCACAGCCACAGCACGCTCTCATTTACAGTCTGAAAAGTGTTCAGACAAAAGGAAGATGATCTTCCAGCTAAAGCAAAATGAGAAATGTAGCTTTTCAGGTTCCACTTTCAAGACATTTTTCGCCGAAGTGATACACATACATGTTTTTAACCGAGCCTTACGCAACCAGAATCGCAAGTTCACGAGGATTAAAGCCAGATGGTGTTTTCACGAGCAGAAAGGAGAAACTGCTTCACAACTTATTTTGTAAATAAAATTCAACAGCCGTAAGAAGCTATAGGGTACAGTGTGGCGTCATAACATGCACACATTTGTAAAAATATTAAGGCTAATGTGTATTACTAAATCTAATTCCCACATGCAGGGTGTAACATACAAGACATGACTGTGAAAGCACAAAACAAAAGCAGCACCTGCTCAAACCTTTCACCAAAGTTCAACAATAGCAAAACTTAGAACACAAAGATACCGACTGCTAAACTAACAGCGCTCACACTGAACGCAACCGCTCATTTATGACTCACCTGCACCTCAAAGTGCTGCATCCAAAGCCTATTTTCTTTGTATTCTGCTGTGTCCAACATCTTGAACCCTTTTAAAGCCTCTGTGTGTATGTGTGTGTGTTGCTGTCGTTGTATGGTTGCAGATTACAGTATATCCAGAGAACGTTATGAAACAAAGCCAGGGCTTAGGCAAGGGAGTTCCTCTGCTTTGGGACCTGCAGTATAGGCTCAGGAGTCTATTCCCCACCACAATTACAAATACAGAAAAAAAGAAAAGAAAAAAAGAGGCAATTAAGAAATGATTTTCAACTCACAGTTTGGGACAAAATCCTTGAACACCCTACCACCACCACAGCACACACACGTGCACTTGCTCCAACTATCAAACACAAAGGCAAATTTGGGGGCCTGAGGGGCCCACAGAAAGCGAGGGGGGGCAAGATTGCAAGAAATAAAGAGGATATAAATAAAGTGTGCAGATGTGTGTTAATGTGAAGGAACAGACAACGAAGGGACAAACAGAGTGGAGAGAGAGAGAAGGAGTTTCAGAAAGAGGTGAATAATGGTGTTGGTACAATGGGGACGGAGAATGAAGGTGATGCATGAGGGGCTATTAGATGGCGTCAGCTGAGCTAGCACCCTACAGGAGAGCGAGGCGCCCACACTCTTATATCAGAGTCTATCTAGCAGTTGACCTCAAATAGAGTCAGATAGGGAAGTGAAATAAATTAAGGCCGAGCGGAGAGGAGAGAGAGACAAAGTTAAGCCAGCTAAAAATAAAATAAAATAAATTAAAGCTGAAGTACAACCGCAGCGACATTATTATCGAGAGATATTTTGATATTTTGCACTCAAACAGTTGCTGGTTTGATTCTGACTCACCCAGCAGGGTGGCAGTCATGTATAAATGAGATAACTGCATTACTGGACGCACTTGTCTGAGTCAGCCTTTCAAATAAATCCATTACTGAAGCTCTCGGTACTAAAAAAAAAAAAAAGCCCACACACATTGAGTTCAATAATGAGCTTCTCACGCACATTACATCAATGTTGTAAAATCTGTTATCAGTAGTTGATCGTGCAGTGCATCAAAGCTCAAACTGTAGATCACCATCAGACGTGTCATCACTTGTGGGCGATGCTTAATCACACTGGTTGTATGTCTTTCCTCGATTTTTCCATTTTGTTCGTGACCGAAATTTTCCAGCACATGTGAATATTATCGTCTAATCTTCAGAGACGGTCTTCGTGTCAGCAACAATGCCTAACAGGGCAAAATACACCCGATGCGTCCAAAGATTTAATCATTATGCGACCTTGATTTTTGAGCTCATCCCTGCATAATGTCTTGATATGGAAAATAATCACGCAAGGTTTCATCAAAATCCTTCAAACCATTCGAGATTTAACCACATGACCTTGACCTCCAGAAGTTGATCACTACACATTATCTTAATATGATGAACCAGTAAAGCGCAATGTAAGTAACAGTGACCTTGATCTTCACCCCAGTGACCTCATACACAACCCCAGTCAACTACTCATGAAGTTTGGTAAATGTGAGCTGAACGGATCTCGAGTTATTGATCGGACACGTCAATGGACGGCGCCTGACGGGCGTATGAAAAAGTGCCGCCTGCAAGCTTCACAATAATTTTTGCGGCATATGGTTAGGTTTTGGTGCCATGCACGAAATCTGACTCAACTTTGACACATAAAGATACAAGTCACAGCTGCAAATTTAAATACAGCTACAACACTTGCAGACATGCAAACCTCAAGAAGCAACAGAGAGAGAGCGAGATAGAGAAAAAGAAAAATCTCCTGGAAAATGAAACAATGTTGCGGCGAGTAAAACCATTACATAATTTCACTGTTAATCAATATAATACGTTTTATGCAGCGATTCTCCACCATGGGGGGAGCCAGACAGGAATTAAAAACAATCGTCATATGTGACCGAGCAGTATGACTAATATGAAATTCCACTCTTGATTTCTGTGACTGAACGATGGGGCGCTTGTTCAAAATGAAAGTGACTTTCAATGGTTAAAACAAAGAAAAGACTTACGGTCAAGAAATAATTCGTTGTCAGAAATTGTGAAAGTCTAACAGTTTTTTATGACTATTGCAGTTTACGGCATATATCGCAAGATCTGGGTAATACGAGAAAAAGGATGACTAAATAACAGAACGCTTAGCAAAAAAACAAAAGGACATTTGCTGTTTTACAGAAAGGGCCGACAAACAGTTGTTGTTGCATTAAGATGTTTACTTCCCTCTGTGTTTCCATAGCTTTCATCTACAGCAACTTAAATTTCTGTTTTTAAAAATACTCCCCTACCTTGGGCTGAAAAATTTTTTTTTCCCCTTCTCAACTACATTTTCTGTTTCATAAACGATTACTCATATCACTGCAGCACAGATCGAGTAACTTCCCCAGAATGCAACAAGCATTCAGAAGCCTTAACAACAATCCAGAAGTTCACAAAAAGGAAGAGCTGTTAGCTCAAAAAAATAAATAAATAAATCATCTGCATGCCAGTTTCTATAACCTGTTGGTGGGATGTGGCATGTTCACAGCATATCACATGCGCACACATGAGTAATGTGGCTGTGTGTACGCTACTCCCTGCTCTTTGGCTTACAATTCAGGTTTCTCCAGAGTTTGTTTCTACATTACTCATTTCAGTGTGTGAAAGTCGGCATGTGTCTAAGACAATCTGGCATCTAGTGGTTAGGTCATTTCCTATCCACATTCTCAAACATTTCTATCTAAAAGGGAAAAAAAAGGAAAGAAAAAAAAAAAGAACGAACACAGAGCGGAGGCTTGCGTCAGCATGTGCGTTTTCAGGAGCTTCAGTTGGTATGAACAGGCCTCGCCTTTAAGTGAGATCGCTATGGATATTCCACTTGAAAGGGTACCTAATTTGATTATTTCTATCCTCCTGGATTTCTTCTCCTTGACGAACACAGGTTGCGAATTCCACAGCTCACCACCCCCCACCCCCACAGTCCCTCCCCCGGGCCTTGTAACGTTTGATCCGGAGCCAGGGGGAGGCCGGCCAGACATTCAGCCCAGAATCTGGCGCCCTCTCCTCAGTGCACCATGCACTATAGCTCCCTGCTGTGAGGCCTGGAGGAAATCACGCAGCCACGAGAATTGTAAAAGCCCTCATCTATTGAGCAGAGGTTAAAACAGGGGGGAACAATGCCTTTGACTCACATTCTGCTTCTCTCTGCGGAAAGCCTTAAAAAAACACCTTGAAAAAAGAAAAGAAAAAAAAAAATCAATGGGCAAAAGAAAGGAAAGAAAAATCAATATTCCTTCACTGACTTATCCATTCATACCTTCTTAAAAATGCTTTCCATTTATGGGAATAGAAAAAATGTTTCATGTAACTATTAAAAACACTTTCCACAAAAAAAAAGGGTTAACCCTAAAAAATCCTTTAAAAAAAACAAGATTTATTAAGTGCAACATCACAACCCCAGAGACCCAGACTAAATGCGTGCATGCATGTTTGTGTGCTGCGTTTGTGTCAGGCCGGGTGCTCACACAGATGTGTCATATCAAACTGTAGAGGACTGCAAAGTTTGCTTTGGCAGCGCAAATCAAAACAAAGCAGATGGAAGAATGCAAGATGTAAGAGAGAGCTGTGAAACGACCAACAACCTAATCACGTCGCTGAGCAGTCTGCTCTTTCTAACAAATTATTATCATATGCAAACACACATACTGTGCAAAATTAAAGCTGACTGTGAAGACAAGGAAACAGATCCCGACAATGCACGGGCTCCTCCTCTGCAACTCCGAGGCAATTTCACAGCTAGGCGAGGAGGGAAAAAACCCCCTTCTCCTTCACTGGTATCTAACAGAAAGCTTCTCTCCTCTCTCCGGAGCTGTGCTGAGTAATCGAGCAAATGAGCTGAGAGGGAGGAGGTGAGAGAGATCGAAGTGGAACGGATTCAAAAATTCCACTCTGTATTCCATTACAAGACAAGATGGGAGCTTGGAGCGGGGATAATGTGGGTCTCGTGGCGTTTTAGAGGACGTGGATGTAAGAAAAGGTCCACGAAGAGAGAATGCGCATTTCACCTGCAAATCAAGTTTATCCTGCCTCTCACGCTCGCTAAACACCCACCCCTACCCTTCCTCATTCCTCCTGTTTTCGCACATCCACGCTGACAAGAGAACCAGCGCATCCGACAACTCAGCAGCAACACGGACCCCCTCCCCCAACCGTGTTTCAGCATGGAAACACGCTCCGCTCCAGTCCTTTAAATACAGTTTGGAAGACGTAATTGTTGCAAGAGAGGGCCAGATGCAGTTAACACCTTTTCTCTAAGCAGTCATTTTACTCTAAATCAAGTCAAGATTCGCACTCACTGTTCTGCCTGTGCATCTTCTACTTTTTTTTTTATTTAAAAAAAAAAAAAACATCATTCTGCAAGAGCTGGAAAGTAGAGATTAGGCAGCAATAGTGGTCACCCAGCCACTTTGCTCCACCGGCTCATTACTCCCCATGGTTAGGGGGAGGAGTCTGCCATCCTGAATTAAGGCCTCCCCTCATGAGGGGCCAAACGCTTGGTTTAAAAAAGGTTACATTTGAGTGCTCTTTAACAGAGGGAAGGTCAGCAACCCATGTCTGGCCACACATGTTTGAGAGCTACAAATGGCTACAGTTTTAAAAAAATTAAAAAAAAAAAGAGGGAAAAAAGGAATAATACATGTAAAATATAAAAAAAAAATGAACACTAAAAAAAGATTTAATGAGAGAGCAATGTGTGGGCCAAGTCAGCACTGTGCCAAAGAGGGGTCTGAATAGAGTGACCGGTGGCTTGTTGGCAGAAAGAGACAAGCTGCTCTATCATAAAAGAGTGATTCATAGATTACTGTGCTTAGTAGAAAGCTTGTGAGATTGTAAACGCATAACAAGAACAGCTATGAATGTACACTGAATGGTAAGAGTGAATAGGATTCCCGGAGCGATATCTGATGACACTGTGCAACCAGCTATCTTCACGGAAAATGTGAAACGTCTGCATAAAGGGAAGCTTCGGGATTTCCTAATCTTAACAGCTCAGTAGAGATGTTTTGTGAGGTCGCGTACAGCCGCGCATTTGACAGAGAAACTGTCTTATTCTGGGGAGAAAGCGAGGGGAGTAACGGAAGATCGATAGTGACTGAGCCTCCGCTCTGTTGCTTCATCCCTCGAGGCTTAATTCACTGGACGTTTAAAGGCGACGGAGTCACAATAGGGGATCAGATGGGATTGACCACAGGATGAAAATGTGAGGAGTGTTTATTAAACTGATGTAGTCGAGATGAAGAGCGAGGAGAAGGTGAACGCAGATCGGTCAAGAGGCGTACATGATGGTCATTAAAAGCTAATGCCGGTGTGAGCTACAGCAGCTTTGAGATTCAAAAAAAAAAAAAGCATAAATTAAAAGGCGAAGCTGGAAACAAAAGCACCATACATAACATAAAGGAGGTACCTGACAGTACTTAGAGAATGATGTCATAACTGTTGATAATTTACATTCTACTATTGCTGAATGTCCTTCATTGGCCTCCTTAGGGCGAAGGCCAAACCAAACACGAAGCTAAAGTGTTGATTCAGCTTTATAGGGATCCTGAACAGATAAGCTGTGGCAAACACACACTCATTCACACACGCGCACCAATGAGCATGTGTGATCGAGTATACGCACACGCACAGCCACTCAGGGGCTGACCAGCTGTCTCACTCCCCCCGCCACCACCGCCCACTTCCTACCAAACCTACAGGGGCACAAGGAAATAAATCACTCAAATGAAGATGTGCACGAAGGGAACGCAAGTGGTGTACGTGACACACAAACCCACACACCCCTCTATCTACATTGGCTTCTCCACAACTGCACGCTGTCCAACTATTGAAGCGTTTACTCCTAAAACACACCTACGCAGGCTTAAGCGCCCTGCTCCTGACCGACACACACACAGTATAACAAAGAGTGTCACACCCAGTTTTATGTCACAGCTCTTGCAAATAGCCCGAGCTGCTGATAACTGCGAGACACGTCATGAGGTTGGGTTTTAAAACCAGTTTCTCTCACCTACTGACTGCAGGTGTACACCTAAAGACCTTTGACTGTGCGTGTTTGTGTGTGTGCGCTGCTGCCAGCACAGAGCCGGAGATTGTGCTCAGTGCCAACAGCTGATAAGAGAAAAGGTCGTGTTGCATAACAGGAGTTTGTGCTTCGCGCGTGTGTGACATAATACTGTAGAAAAGGAACGCAGGGAAGAAGAAGAGGAGGTAACGGGTAAACGGGGAGCCCGCGTTTATGTCAGAGGAAGGAGCCGAGCTGCCGCACATTTGGCCGCCGAACATCTTTCGCCGGTCCAAATTGAAGCCGGTAACTCGCAGAGCGCCTCTAATGATGCAGTAAACTCTCTGTTGGCAATGCAGACTTTATTTAAGCANAAACACACACTGCCTTCTCATTTTCAGCGCAAACCTAATAAATAAATACATAAATAAAATAAAAAAATAAAAAAAGATTGGATTAAAACAAGGCTGGACTAGCCAACTTCACTCCCTGAGATTTTTTTTTTTTTTTTCTGGCAGCTCTTGTCAAGTTAGCAGGCCCTGCGAGAGGAAAGATGAGGCCAAAGGGATGCGAGGCCGGGCCTGCAGCGTGGGACGGCTTCTTCTTCTTCTCTGCTTCAACACACAACTGCTTAGAGGGGACACATTAACTAAAGCCTGGTGATGTGCACATACCTGCCAACTCCAGCGCAAGACACATATGGCTGTCTTGCATGTTTTTTTAGGCTTTGATTTCTCCACACAGTGCGAGTGACAGAGTCAGGATTTTGTTTCCGTCATTTTCCATTGTGTGCAAATTGCTGGTAATCTCCGTGAGGACTTTTATATTTTTGGCAGTTACTTTTATACCATGCTGTTACAGGCTGGCAATGTAATCAAAGTAGCCCGGCTTTTATTTTTCCCTATTGGTGAA